>JABUQX010020841.1:0-30000 GCA_015478945.1 Trachelipus rathkii
GTCCAATATTTATGTTTTTATATACCAATATTTCATTAGTTGGTGAAACCATGTTTTAATAAAAAAATTTAGCTTCTAAATTAACGCTTTTCTAAATTTTCACATTAACAAATTTAGAACTCTTAAAAGTACGATTTTTCCTAAATTTCAACATTTGAAATTATTTGGTAAATCTTAAAATTGAGTTTTTTACGGTATTTTCAGCATTTAAAAAAATAATGTGTTTCATTGAAATGCAATTTCAAAAAGCAGAAAAGTGAAATTTATTATAGTTTAGGTGTCTTAAATTGACTTTTTTATGAACAATTTCAATATTTTTTTATATACCAAATATTTCATTAGTTGTGAAAACCTGTTTTAATAAAAAATTTTAACTTCTAAAATTACGCTCTTTCTTAAATTTTCACATTGCAAATTTAGAAACTGCTAAAATGTAACGATTTTTCCTAAATTTCAACATTTGAAATTAACTTTTGGTAAAATCTTAAAATTGAGTTTGTAAGTATTTTCAGCATTTGAAAAAATAATGTGTTTCCATTGAAATACAATATCAAAAAAGCAGAAAAGCGATTTATTAAATAGTTTTTAGGTGTCTTAATTTGATTTTATAATATATTTAATAAATGAAATTTTAAATCATTTTTTTCTGTTTTTTACATAAAATGAAAAACTATAAAATATAATTTTCATTAGTTGTGAAACCTACTATGTTTATAATAATAAAAAAAATTTAAACTTCTTAAAAATTAATGTATTTATTTTAATAATTTCACATATTACAAATATCCTTCATTAGAACTTTAAAAAAGTACGATTTTATTCCTATAATTTCAAACATTTAAAATTTTTTAGATTACAAACTTATTTAAAATATTGTAAGTTTTATTATATCCTATATTTTCATGACTATTTAAGAAAAATATAATAATGTAGATTTAATGAAGGATCCAATTACAAAAGCAGAAAAAGTGTAATTTTTTAATAGTTTTTTTAAAAGTGTCTTAAAATGACGTTTTTTTAAATAGAATTTTAATAATATGATTTTTATACTGGATGCAAATATAGCATTAGTTGTGAAAACCTGTTTTAATAATATAAATTAAACTTACTACTAAAGTTTAGGCTTTTTTCCTAAAAAATATTTTCAAATACAAAATTAATTGAAGTTTTACAAGTAATGTTTTTCCTTTTTTAAAAATCTGTCAATCTATTTATTGAAATAATTATCTATTTATGTAAATCTTAAAAATTGAGTTTTTCTTAATCTGAGTGTATTATATTTCAGTCATTTATAAAAAAATTAATGATGTTTAATCATTAAAAATGTAATTTCAAAAAGCGTAAATAAATGATTGAATTTAAATAAAAGTTTATTTAGAAGGCTTAAAAATACAACCATCTTCAATGAATTATTTTATATATAATTTTGTTTTTTATACCAAATAATATTACATATTAGTTAGTTGTATAATACTCCATGTATTTAATAAAAAATTTTAACTCTAAATTTATATTTATCTTTTCTATAAATTTATTCACAATAATAGAAAGAAATATCTAATACAAGTACGATTTTCCATAAATATTTACTAGGAATTTTATAATTTGGTATTGTTATAAAAATTATAAAAATTGAGATTTTTTAGGTATTTTGCAGTATATAAAAATATATTATTAGTGTTTCACTCATGACAATAATATATAGCAATAATTTCAAAAGAGCATAGAATTAGCATTTTATTTAATAGTTTAGGTTCTTTAAATAAGAACATTGATCAGATGTAATAAAATTTCAATATCGTTCATTTTTATCAACTATTCAATACACTAAATATATTTACACATAGGAATAAATTATTGAATAATAATAATTATGTTATTTTAAACCTTCTAAATTAACGCTCTTTCTTAAAATTTTCACATTACATTATTATTTTTTATATTTTAGTGAATAAAAAATATAAACTCCTATATCATTTTAAAAATAGTAATTATTTATTAAATAAACTATAGTAGATATATAATTTTTTTTAATATTATTTCCTATTAAAAATTTATATTGAAATTATTAGGTAAATTTATAAATTGAGTATATATATTGAATAGTGATATTTATATCAGCAGATGATATAATTAATAGTTATTGTTGATTGGATCATAATATAAAAAAGCAGAAAAACGAATTATATTTAAATAAGTTTAATATGGTGCCTTTGTTATATTGACGATATTTTATATTATAATTAGAAATTTCTAATATTGTTATTTTATAATATATATCCATATATTATAATTTCTAATTTGGTAAAAAGTAGATTTAATATAAAAAAATATTTAACTTCTACAATTTAAAATATACCTTATCTTATAATTTTTCACATTACATATAATATTTAGAATCATTATTTTCCTATGACTTGTTATCCTATAATTTCAATCAATTTGAAAATTATTTGTTAAATCTATTCAAAATATAGATTCATTTATAATTATATTCATAATGTCAATATTATATTTGATAAAATATGAATATTTTGATTTTACCATCGAATAAATCAACGAATTTTGAATGAATATAAATTTTTTGATAGTAGTTATAATATTTAGGTCTTAAATATGTACTAGTATAATTTAATGAAAAATTTATACATTATTATGTTTTTATATATCACAAATATTTCATATTAAAATTTTAGAAAACCTGTTTTTAAAATAATAAAATTTAAAACTATACTAAAATACGCTATATGCTTCTTTATGTACGCTTAAATTTCAATAAAGCGATTAGACAGTATGAGACTTCGTTTAACAGTCGTGGATCTTTTATATTAATGTGTTGCTGCGTGTGAGGAATGTGTTTGTTTTCAGTAAGTGTCAGTGTGGAAGTTAGAGTTGTTAGTTGTGGTGGTTTAAGATGTCTTTGTGAAATGTAAGATGTGTGATGATGAATTTATGTTTAAACTTGGTTAAGTGTATTTCCATCTACCATTTTTGAATGATAAGAAATGCATTAAATTAATTATACAAATTTGATAAAATAATCAATAATCATAATAAGATATAAAATCAGAAATAATCGAATTTTATTATAAGATTATTATATAAGGATAAGCATAATAAAATTTGACAGTTTTTTAATGATAATTATTCATAATATTATATACCTTATTATAATGAAAACTAATATTAATAGTTAGAGCCACCAGGAGGGAAACGATATATATCTCATTTAGCTCTCGCTTCTCGAATAGATCGTCGATAATAGTTTATATAGAGGAGAGAGTGGTACATACGTTACTAAAATATACGTCGTTTATTCTCTGCACAATAGTGTCATAATTAGTTATTGGTGCACATAAAACGAGAGTAATAATCTCAGTTTCGCAACTCTCAACTTAGCTACGATTTCTTATAAGCATCATTAGAGATGAATAAATTCGTAATCAAATTCTAGATTATCCGCTGTCTTCCATATTCTTCCAAAATAGTCAGAGACGCTTCGAGAGCGCAAGGTGTAGTTTAAATCTCATTATCCAGCATTCCCTGATCACAAAATAATGTGTTTTCATATGAAAATGCAATTTCTAAAAAAGACAAGTAAAAGAAGTGAAATGATTTCATTATCCTCTGAAATTGACGATTGTAGGGTGCTGTCTTGCAAGAGTTTGATACGTTTTTAGAGTGAAAATTTACAAATTGAGATTGTTGTTAATTTATAAAGAAAAAATTAGTATTATTGTTCTTATGTATGTGTATATAGCGAACGTCATTTTTATTAAATTAACCAGAAATTTTAACTTCTAAATATAGGTTTTTTATCTGTCAAAATGTGACACTTCTATCGAGACAATGCATTAAAGTGATCTGCTCCAATAGACAGTTATCTATGTAGTGTTGAACGTAGAGAGTAATCTTATGTCGCGAAAATACACATTAATGATAATTATTTGATGATACAATATATAAAAATTTAGATGATTATTTTATTATAACGAATAATGTTAGCGTTCCAAATAATATTTGAAAAATAAAAAATATAAATGTAATAATTATCATAATTTGAAATTTATAATACACAATAATAATATTTAATATAAAGCGGAGATAGAGCAGTAAAGTTTATTAAAAGATGTAGTATTATGGTGCTTAAAGATTGAGCGAGCTTCTTTTTAGATGATAAAATATCAATGATTAAGCGTTCTTTATATTAAGTTACCTTGTTTAATGAACCATAGACCTAGTTATTGCTACAAGTTAATGTATGTTAGGAGAAGAACCTGTATTTTTTATGATAATGTAGTATATTTTTCAAAACACCATGTAATTTCTAGTATAAATATTACTGTACTTTATATTCTTACACATTTCTATATTATGACGATTTTTCACTAAAAAATGTTATAAAGTCACCGTTATTTTCATTTAACTTGCATATCAATTTAACTTACATACATTAACCTATAGACCATATCAATTCTAGAGACAGACTCAAACAATCCCATTAAAACATTCAAACGACATCTCAATACTAACACAAACAGTCACTAAAACTCTCACCACGACAGTCATAATCTAAACACTAAACAAATGTACATAGAAATCATACCAACATAGCAAACCCAACTATAATCTAATAAGACAGAAAAACGATAGCAGACTCTGATACTCTATATTACGCATACTTGCTACGGTGGCTTCTTATGAGTAGAACGTGTTAAATCTTTTAATTTGATATTTATAAATAGCATATTATGTTTTTATATCAAATTAAGGTCGAAGACTAAGTTATTAATTGAAATTTAAAATTCTTATAACTGTTCACTAATCATTTAGATCACAGAGTACGCTTCTATCTAGTAAAATTATGTATCACCAATTTACAAAACACTAATGTATGGAACTCTTAGAAAGGTAATAGGAATGTTTTGGCTAGAGAGTTGTTCAATTTGTATGTATAATATTTGATTTTAATATCTTCAATAGATTGTAGTCTCTTAACGTATTTTTCATGATATTGTCAAATTATAAAATTAATGATGATGATAATTGTCTTTGAAAATGCAATTATTTTAAATTAATAGCCTAGAAAGTAGAATTATTATAATTTTATTTTTTAGTAGATAGTCATATATAAATATTTCAAGTATATTAAATATAAATTTAAATATATTTTTATTATGGTTTATATATATATATAAAATGCTAAATTAAATTATTTCATATAGTAAAGTACAAAATGGTGTAGAAGGAGCAAACTCGGTTACCATGGAAATATCGGTTATTTATGAAGTATGCTTGAATGAGATAATTACCGACAATATATGATTTATATCACTCTATAAAGAATTTAATAGATGTCCCATCTCATATTACAATATGATTCACAAAGACATTCGGTTTAAAAGTAGAGTTTATGTATTCCTAAATTGTATTTCAAACTATTTGAAATTATTCGTTTATCGTCAAAGTATTGAGTCTTTATCAAATAACCTATCTGATTTATCTTATAACAGCTAAACAGTTCATTGATTTTGAACATAATTGATAATTGCAATTGTAAAGCAGAAATAAATGGAATTTATTAATCAGTTTTTTAAGTGTAGTAGTCTATAAAACTTGACACTTATATGTCTAGAGAAACGATCCGTTACGCAGTCCCGATCATAACAGTACTGGTGGATTTTTCTGACTGCGACGAGTTCTCGTTTTCGTTTAGGGTATAAAGGGGGAGGTAAGGCTGGGCTGGGCTGGGCTTTCTTTTCGACTTGCATCATATTTTACTACTATTCTGTTTCCAGTGCATGTGACGCACCTTACTACCCCCAGTCTGGAGAAAGTAGGTGGGTGATGATGATGATACAAATTCAAAGTCAAAATACTTTCAACTCGAAGTTAAAACATAATTTTGTTTTATTTTTTGACTTTATATCCGTGTGTTCTTATTTGCCAAATGCATCTCTGATCAATAAGATAATGAAGCTGTAATACATAAAAGAATTGTGCTAAATATGGATAATAATTTATCTTCTGATATTGTTGTCCTCTGTTAAAGTTAGCGTGGTATTGCTACTACCACTAAACTACAAGTATTATTATTAAAAAAATTATTATTTAGGTTTCATTAGTTTCTTGTTCTCCAGGTATTTCTTTTTACAGGTTATACACTCAACTGCTAGGGTATTTAAAATCATTAGATTGCGTTTCATATCATTTTTGGGTAATCAGTTCATAAACATGTTGCTTTATTAGATTGAGCTTTTTCTTGTTTAAGGTATTAATTTCGTAAACATGTTCAACCAAAGAAATTTGGATCGGTATTTATGATATCTTTATTTAAGAATTTTTAACTTATAAGCTTAAATGGCTATCATCAGTTTGATACTACAGATTAGATATCCTATCGCTATCTTGGTGCAGTTTCCCTATTATTTTGTTTTGACCAATTAGGAATAAACAAGCTTTGCTAGTTTAACATTCTTGAAAGTATAGATATTAAGGCACTATCATTAGAATCTAGTTTATCGAAGTTTACTTGCATTACATGAATGAGAAATGGGAACTAATTTAATTCATGGTGACAGGTTAATAATGTTTCAAGCAACAAATATGATGACACGCCTAAATATATCTCCTTCTTCTTATTTTTCTAATTTTTTTAATTCACATATAGTTGATTGTAATAACTTTTCAAATGTACTTTTTTTTTTTTTTTTTTTTTTTTTTTTTTTTTTTTTTTTTTTGAGCAATGTTGGTTTGTCAGTACCACTAACTATGTTGGCTATCATTGACTTGATTAATTAATTAATTGACATTTTGTTAGTTAATTATAAGAAAAAGATAAGTGTTAGAACTATATATTAAATTATTTAACGTAACTAAGAAGCAAAATTGAAACTTGTTTATTTAATTATGTTTTAGTACAAATATATTTTTATTTAACTATATTTCTTTCATGCTCTACTAAAAACTCAATTTCTGTTAATTCCTCGGAGATATAAAATAAAAAACTTGGAGATTAATTTCTCACTGAATGTTTTGCTTTCATTTATTTTAATTTTATATATATTATATATTATATATATTTATTGGTATAGTTTATATTATATATATATCTCACCCTATATACTATATAATAATATATATATTATATTATATATATATATATATATATATATATTAGTATATTATAATATATTATTATATAATGTATATATATTATATATATATATATATATTTTATTTTTCTTTCAGCCGGATATTGAACCACGAAGACCAAGTATAGATCGATCAGTCAGTTTGCGTGAACCATATAGGCCTCCACCAAGGGTGGGCACAAGTGCTGAATCCCCAGCAGCCCCTTTTAGGGTAAATACAAATCACAGGGAAGCTCCTCCTGTGCCTGCAGCCCGGCCTCAGTTATCAAAGACGGTTGGACGCGCTGCTGGAGCGAGGCTAATGCCTACTCTAAGGCCTCCGACGGATAGACCTCCTAAACCGCCACAGAGGCCAGTGGTTGCCGCGCCCCCACCTCCTAGTCAGCCCCCGCCGCCTCCTCCATCACACAGAGGAACCTCCACTCCAACCAATGTCACTCCAGGACCAAAAACAGATGTACCCGTATGTATAAAAATATTTTTTTTTTTTTTTTTTTGTTTCCATAAAAGTGGAGACAAATAAGAGAGTTGAAAATGAATCGATTGATGGGTCAATTATTTTAATTCGATACCTCTAATATGAATTAATTAATTAATTAATTATTTCAGCAGTTAAATAAGGAAATTTGAAGTAAAGAAATTATTTGTAAAGTTTTATTTTTCTTTTGAATTGAGAGTTTAAATTTTGATGGTTGGAGTTGATATAACACGAAAGTTTTAGCGTGAATTTTCAAGTTATTTTCTCATTAATGTATTAAATTTTCATATACTCGTTAGTTAGGGACATTTTTGTAGTAGTAGTAGTAGTAGTAGTAGTCAGTACTGTTTTTGATCTTGAATTAGTTGTTCTTTTGATGGTTTTTATTCATTGTTGATTGTGAATTTAGAAATTTATACAAATTTTCAGTGTAGGTTGATTAAGCTTGGTGGAACGTTTGATATTCGTTGATTGATGTTAATTGAGTAACTAATATATTGATTGACAAGCATTTTTAATTTTATGATTGATGGATTGAAGATTTGATTGTGTAATCAAATAAATATATTTAAATAAACGTTTGATGATTAATTGGAACCATGAGTTTGTTATTCATTCGAGAGCGAGAGTTCTAATCTAGGTCTGGTTACCTGAATGGACCTAAAAAAAATTACAGACAGTAAGAGATTTTTTTGTAATATTTAATTACAGTTTATAGCATAGTGTATAACACTCATCTCCGTACCCACACAGCACTAAAACAATAGCCAACATACACAATCACATTCTACAAAGTAAAATTTAATTTTTTAATAGCTTTTATGTTTTTTCAGCTTCCACCCATTCCACACAGTGCTGGGGGTGGTCCCCCACCTCCTCCAGAGAGGAACGAATCCACTCGTACTTCGTCAAATATCAAACAAGTCGGTAAGTTGGATTATGATTCCACATCAGGAGTAATATGTAACTTTCCTGGGCATAGCCCCAGTTCACCTGGTATATGTCGAGAGATTGCATCCTTTTCAGGAAGTTCTGTTAGAGAATCTTTTAGAAATAACTCCTGTGATGACACTGACTATTACTTAAGTACAGTCGACTTGGATTGTCATAAATGCTGGAATGACAAGATTAGCAACCCTGTGAGCTCAGTGGCTAAATATTGTGATGACAAAGTTAGTTGCCCTGAGACTATATCTTGTGATGTTAAAGCTGTGAACCCTGTGGTAAGGTGTCAAAGTAGTGAAACGTTTATTATTCTAGAGGAAAACTATGATAAGATCCAGAGTCTGCCTCCAAGTCCTCAGGGCTGCATCAAAAGTGTTAATTGCTTTGGGACATGCACTTCTCACAAGAGAGAGAAGGCTAAAGTTGAAGATTAGGGATTTAAGTAGACCATGAGTTATTATTATTATTATTATTATTATTATTATTATTATTATTATTATATTTCTTGTTTATTTATTTAATTTTTTTTTGTAAACTACTCATTTGTTGGAGGGAATAGGATTGCTGAAAGGAGGGTTCCGTGTCCCGCATATGAAAAGCATTTTTACTGCAATGGGACGTAAGTTGAAGGAAGTACTTTGAGATAGTAGAGTTGACTCGGCTTGTAGTATCCTCGCCATTGAAGTATCTTGCTAAAATTATTACTATTATTATTATTATTATTATATTATTATTATTATATTAACTTTGCCTTGCTTAGCTTTAACAATTAGTTAAAAGATTCATTTTTAATTCATAGACCCTTTATTAATACTCTTCCTTAAGCTGAAGTGGTAATCATGTTACACCTATTGTTAAAGGAAATTTATTATTAATATGCTTTCTAGTGTTCACTTTTCCTTCTAAATATAGGGTTAAGTTTGAGGTATGGTCAAACTGGGCAGATGACTGGGGCAGCAAATTTTAGGGGTGACATTATTAATCGAGCATCTTGAAATAGGAAAAATGATACAAAATTTAAAATGATTTAGAAATAAACTTAATAATAATAATAATAAAGTTAATAATAAATAATAAAGGAATAAGTTTATTGAGTGTTGTAGGGAAGGTATATGCTGGTATTTTTGTCGAAAGAGTGCGTCGAGTGCTGAGGGACTGTATTGGTGAAGAAAAGGTGCGTTTTTAGGAGTGGTTAGAGGATTTTGTGGATCAAATTTTCTCCCTTGAAACAAATGATTGAGAATGAGGCAGAAGAACTAGCTATTGTACATAGGTTTTATGGATTTAAAAAAGGCGTATGATAGGTTAATAGGGAAGCTTTATGGAAGGTATTAGTGATATATGGTGTTGGTGGTAGGCTTCTGAATGGAATACAAAAGTAGTGTATGACGATATGTGAAGCGTGTTAAGATAAATGGTGTCAATGGTGATTGGGTTTAGGATTAATAGCGGATTGAGACAGGGTGTTATTTCCTTGGTTATTCAATGTTGTATAATTTGGATTGGGTTTTGAAAGAATTCGAGGTGGGAGTGGCAGGAAATGGTGTTAGAAGGATGGAGAATGGAGAGGAGTGGAGGTGCCGCTATTCCTCTGTTGCGGATGATTTGAGTTCTGTGTGCGAGTCTGAGAGAGTTTGAGAGGATTGGTGGAGAGTATTTGGCAGGGTATGGTAAAAGGAGGGTTTGAAAGTAACGTAGATAAGAGTAAGGTATGTTGTGAGTGGGGACAGTCCGTCAGTGTGAAAGTTTATGTTAGATTGATGAGCAAGCTGGAGAAAGTGTATTGAGTTTTAAATTATCTTAGGGTAGTGTGTTGGGATGAGAAGGGAACGGATGATGCGAGTGTAGTAGGAAATTTGTGAATGGCAGGAAGGTGGCTGGTGGCATTAAATCGTTTGTGAATGTAAAAGGGCTAAGTTTTGATGCGCTAGAATTCTGTAAGTGGGTATGTATGTTGTTACCTGGGTTATTGTATGGTAGTGAGACTCTGTGGTCTGGAATAAGAAAGTATACAATTTCCTTTTTTAAAAAAGTTCAGTGTGTTTCAGATGGACATCTTAGGGGGATGCTAGGTGTGAAAAGAATTAAATAAAGTGAGGAATGAACGTATTAGAGGAGTGCTTGGTGTAAGAAAGGGGGTAATGAGAGAATAAATGAAAGTATGTGAGATGGTTTGGTCATGTGGAAAGGATGAATGAAAGTTCGGTTGGTTAAGCGGGATGTATAGTGGAGAAAGATGTTGGGAAACGACGGCTGGGAGAAACCGAAGAGGAGTGGATCGAGTTCGGTGAACGAATGTCTGAAGGAGAGAAATGTGAGTTTGGCAGAGGCGAGAATAAAGGTGCATGATAGGAGAGAATGGCGGGTTTTGTATGGGGGCATGGTTGTGGCCCACTGGGCCAGGGGATGGACGCTTTACTTGACGATTTACCATAGTGAGGTCGTCGCGGTCCATGATGCTCTAGGGTGGATTTTTGTCTGTGATGAGCTCTCACTAATTAATGGTACAGAGGGGGCGGTAAGGCTGGGCTTTCTTTTCGACGTTTGTCATGTTCTCCTACTGCTTTTCTTTTCCGATGCTTGTACAGCACCTTACCCCCAATCTTGGGGCAAAGAGCAAGGTGAAGAAAGAAAGAAATAAACTTCCGAAGTTTAAAGGTATAGGTGTTACAGATATCCTTGGAAAGGCCGTTCTTCCTAGTATTATATATGTATCATATTTAATCGTATATTATTTCATAATGAAAATGTTTTTTTGTCACTTAATTCTTAAATAAGTGTAGAAAAATTCTAAAGAATCTCAATATTTTTCCTTTTTAAGCAATCTTCATCTCGTAGGGAAGTGAGGGTGGGGGCATTTTTATTCTTTATCTTTTTTTCCTTTTTTTCCCCTTTTTTCTTCCCCTCCCAGGATTGGCAGGGGACACAAATATGTGCCTGGGTACACTGATTTTAGAAGTTAGGTTAGGTAGTGTCATAGGGCTGTTCAAGATATTTAGTTTGCTTTTGGATAAGCTTCAGAGGTAGGAAAGTGCCTATAATAGTACATTTTTTAATTAGATTATTATATATATTAGGAATTTTATTTTATTTTCACATTTTGAACCATTTTTACCCATAGTAATATTAAATATTTTGAAGAAATTTAATTTGCAGAGTAAAGTTTTTTTTATGTCAAGATCTCAGGTAACTACTTGAGATCTTGAATAAAAAAACTTCAACTTATGATTTGCATTTTTTTTTTTTTTTTACCACTCTCTGGTAAAGCCTTATTCAATTTTCATGAAAGGGGCTTATAAAAAAAAGTAGAAACCTCCTAAAGGATCATGTCTAAAGCATATTTTTCAGGTCGGGACAGACTTACTCTTTAATGTAAGGAAAGTTAAATATAGAATTAGAAATATGATGGCAAGGAATTCCACAGAACATATGTGGCTGGAAAGGATGAGGTACCCTCTCAATCAAGCCTGTCCCTCTCTACATAAAAATTCTTGTGAATTTTGTGTGGAATAATTAACGTACTCGAGCGTGTGCCGTTGTAGTGCCTATAGTTAAGAGATAGAACGCCAGTGAAGACAGAGTCAAGAGTAAGTAAAGGAGTAAAGGACAGTTTGTAAATCTTTTGGCCTTGAACTTATCCCAGCCCAAAAGATGGGTGAAACTAACCAAATATGAGAACCAAACCAAATATGAGAACACTTCCATACTAGTGCGGATGAGGCCACTCTATTGAGGAGGTAACTGTGCAGAAATATTCTCGCAACCTGAACAGAACTCCCAGCTTTTGCTCAGGTATCTAGGATACCTAGACACATTGTGATAAGAGGTTTGTTTATTTTGAGACCAAGAATGCTTATATTGTCGGCAGTTGAGGCAGTAGATAAGAGGGAGATATGTAATCGAGTTTTTAATGTAATTTTTAGTTTGAGTAACTAATAAGAACGAGAACCTGGGTGGATGAACTGGTGTTTTTAGGGTAACTAATATTTTCTTATTGGGAGTCCTGTCAAAGGTAGATTAATCAACTTGTAGTACTTTATTTTTTACAATACAAAAAGTTACATTTACTTGTAGAATTTATAGATTTAATACTAGCTATTTCTAACTGTCATTGCAAATGATTTAATGCTAGATATTTCTCACTGTCATTGCAACATGTATATGCTTTCTGATTTAAGTTGGTTGAATTGTGAAGAATGGAACACAATGTATATAGATGTTAACTCTTACCACCACCTCTATTATTATTATTATTATTATTATTAATTATTATTATTATTATTATTATTATTATTATTAATTGCAGGTGACTTCGAAGCAAGTTTTCTAATTGCTTCAAATCACGACATCAATTCCCCTTGCCTTTGACATACAGCAATGTACAAAAGATATATCCAAGTAAAAACAATGGTGAGTACCCCGTCAATCATACAATTATTATTATTATTATTTATTTTTTGGTCATCTCTTTATTCTGCTTTGCTATGCTTTGTTTGCTGGGAGGGAAAGATATTGGTATTATTTCCATTTCTAGGTTTGCCTTTTATTTATTTATTTTATTATATATTATTATTATTATTATTATTATTATTATTATTTATTATTATTATTATTTTTATTGTCTGCATTTGTGCAAATTGCCAGTTATTGTATCGTTATTAGAATATCGTGGGTCATACTTTTGTAAAAATTATTATTTTCATTATTATTATTATTATTATTATTATTATTATTATTATTATTATTATTTTTATTATTATTATTATATCCCCGTTAACGTAAACACCTTTCTGTGGTAGGGGACTCGGATACCTTTTTCGAACTGTATCTGCGGAGACTTAAGTTTATGTTTTTGTTTGATTTTCCTTTTATTTTTTGTTTAGTGGCTCTCTTAAATCCCCCTTATGTTATATTATTATTATTATTATTATTTTTTATTGCTGTTCTTGTTATTTTGTCATTATTTTATTCTTATTGCTGTCATTTTTGTATTTTATGCATCCTTCTTGTTCTAACTGCAAGGGTCCCCACCAGCCGCCTCTGTCCACTTCCCCTTCTTGACCTAGTAGAAGGAAGTCCTAGAGCAGCGTGCACTTCATAAGTATGATCGTCGTGAAGCAACACGTCGAGCAAAGGAAAAGCTTGCTCATCTTCCTCCTCCTTATGCTACAGCGACAACTAATGCATCTGCGGTTGTCTATAATATTGCACATCGCTCTCGTGTGTTGTGTCCAGACTTCCTCCACTTTCTCATTCCTCCATTCAGACTTCCTGGTGTGGTGATTCCTATTGCTTAGGACAACTGCCCTCCCAACTCTCCTACCATGATCCGAATAACTACTCTACTCCCATTGGCAAAATTTACATCCCTCATTATATTCACATGCCGCACCTAAGGGGATTTCTACTGATTTTGTAAGCTATTCAGAATCTTAGGTCGATGACAAACGTCCATGTGCAACCTCTGAGCTCATTTATAATATCACGGAATTGACCTACTTCAGTTTCCCCGGGAAAACAATAAGGCTATCATCATAGTCACGATCGCTCGTCCAAGAGTGGATCTTCACAGACCAGACATTTGTACTCGCTTGCATATCGAATCACAGACTTCTTATTAAAAAAAGGAACCCCATTTGCACTGAGGGACCTTGCACACACACTTGCCAAAACGGGCTCGCCGCTCAGACCACCCATGTGGTCAAACATGGATCAGTGGATCAACTCCTCAGACAACTGTTCATCCATGGGATTACCTCGTGTTGAAACTGGGGCTCCATTCAAAGGGAGGTTGGAGGGGGTATTGGATAAGACCTTACCCGGACGCGGTCGAACTTCAGGAAGAGGTGGAGCGGTCTCGTTGAGGGTGGGTTGGCTACTAGTGGTATTAGGAAGGAAGATTCTTCCCTCTGACTCTTCACCTCCACCCACTTTGAATTCGGAGCCTGAGCCATCTAGCCCTTCTCTGAGAGTTTGATTAAGGACACCACATACCTGCCTTACAATATGTCTCCTAACATTCCCGATGACACCAATCCTCTTTGTTCTTCTCTTCAATCTTCCCCGGCCTTTGTTGATGTACCTGTTGAAGGAGGCACAACCCCCTTCCCAGTTTTCTAAGATATCTGGTAGGTGTACCCAAATCATCATGGATGGATTAGACTTAGCACGCCTCTTCGCTCTTCGGGGAGCCCCCTCCTGTGGCGACCAGGAACCCTTCCTGTCATAAACAGAGAGATCGTCATATCCCTGCTGCATAATCTTCCTCTTCCCCCAGGTTTTGACATTCCGGTCAGTGGGTTGTTCAGCGGCTCACGGGATCATCAGACTATCCTCTGAGACGACTGCTAAATCCCAACACATAGTGACTATCGTCCCAGATCGCCCTGAACATTGATTACGTTATTTTAATGACACGATTCCTCCAGTGAAACCGTTCTTGATATTTCCTCAATTACGAAGAACTAAAGAGATTACTTGTGGCTCATCAGCCGTTCTAACTACAACTTCGCTACCGAGACCTTTTACAACCTCCAAGATACAGGGAGCCTCTTATTTCCCTGAATTGTGGAGTAGCGGACATAGGGGGCAGTGAATTCTGCTTTGCGATTCTGGGTCCTCATTACACAAATTCATTCTCTCAACTCTCTTACCTGCCGTGGAAGCTGGTATCTACCTTGAAACACTGCTTACAATGTGCTCGGAGTACCTAACACCCAGCTCTAAATATGCCAAGGAGGACTTTATCCGCCTCCAGCTGTTTATGTTGAGATTCAATCTTTAACAAAGGCAGAGGCACACCGTACGTTTGAGGGATATCTTTATGTACCTGAGGAACCCATAGTGAACTTGATAGCAGTTATACTGATGGTTTCAAGACGGCTTAGTTTGCGGACATACTGTTCTCACACCTTTCCACCTTTAATCGTCTGTTTTTCGGCTGAACTGATAGCGGTGTTATGGTGTGACGAATCGATGCATCACACTAGAGGGTATTTACTTTCTTTTCAGATTTTGAAGCGCTCTCAGGCGTTGCTTGACCCGTCGACAGAAAACCATATTGTCTGAACATTCAAAGTTTCGCTCGTTGCATATAAAAAAAAGCACTATTGCGTTTGTGATCCTTTCTATGTGGGGGTTTTTGCAATGGATAAAGCCGATAGGGGGGCAATCTCGGCAAACTCGTGGGTGTCGAGTGTCCAGTACCTTTCCTGCTGTTGTTAGCGCCTGGTGCTTTCATGCTACAGATTTTTACATCACAATATGTCTTTGTTTCCCTTCTGGGCTGGCAGATATGATTGGACAGATGATTCTCGTGCACTAAAATAAGGAACGTCAAGCATCATTAGACGGTGGCTCATTTGTGAAGAGTCGCCTCTTGAGGCGGTCTGGTTCGATTAGCCCTGGATCATACCATCTCACCCATGGATTTTTTGACGCTGGTGGACATACCGAACTGCCATATTTTCTCCTCCGATTGGGGTTACAGCTTTCATATTTGTGTGGGACGGAAGTCATGCAGTCTTTGAAGTCAAGTGGTTTTTCCTGATGTGCTACAAGGCTTCTAGATCGTTCCTAAAATCTACCGGAATCTTCTACATTTCGTGTGGAAGAGTTTTTTTTCCCCCATTGTAACAGAAATCCTATATAAGATTTAACCTTTCAGTATGTTTCATGTTTTTTTTGTTTTAGGGCTTTTCTGTTGTTTGGTATTAATGGACAGTATAGCAACATTCTTTGTGTGTGGTGGTCTTGTTAAACCTGTAAAAAAAATTATATTATTATTATTATTTAAGGGTCAAGCTTTATTTCTGCTATATAATTTAAAATTATTATATTATTATCATTATTTATTATTATTATTAATTCTTATTATCATCATCCTAAATAGTATTGTTTCATTATTTAATTATTTTTATTTTTGGATTCTTTATTTCAGCGTTTATCTCTGTTACCTACTCTATATATTACTAACATTTGAGAAGCTATATTATACATACCTTTTTAAAATTGCTGTTGATACTAGAAGTTTATAAAATAGTATAAATTTATACTATTCCAAATGTTGGTTATTATTTTAAATAGGATCTTATTAAGGTAAACTTTAGCTAATGTCTGAACATCAATAATATTGATTCATTGAAGAAAAGATTATAAATACACTTTAAGGAGAATGGTTTACGTCTGGCAGGATCATTTTCGTACATGTCAAATGAAATTTAATTCTTCGTCATTTTTTTTTTTTTTTTTTTATTAATGTTTTGAGACATTTGTTATTTTTCAAATATTTTTAGTTTATTTATCAAGAATTTTTATATTTATTTAAATCAATAGTGAAAATGAACTATTTTATTCTTTTTGTTTGAGTTTATTATAGTTTGGGAAGATAATTTGACCTGACGAATTGTAATCTGAAAGACATATATTCTTAGTTTTTTTTTTTTACCTTCCTCTAGTTTGTAGGTCTAGTCTAGTCTAGTCTAGCGTTATTCTCACTTTAGGTAGAGAATTTGGCCATAACGAAAACGCCTTAAATCTGATTTTGGTATGCCTGTTCTAGTTTATGAGGAGAAACAGGTTACTTTTTCGTTTGTTAAAGATGCTAGTAGGTCCCAGTTAGGGTTGGCCGAAAGCAGTCTTTTCTGCATAGCACCGGACCGCACCACCCTTCATCTCTTGGCACCGCAGTTGCCAACCGTGGTACTAATTATATTATGTGATAAAATATAATATCCCAAGATAGGAGAAAATGATGAAGGTACAGGTTATTAGGAATTATTATTATTGGTTACGAAGAGAAACTCATTAACTAAAAGTTTCTTATCCGGTATTATTATTATATTATTATTATTATTATTATTATTATTATTATTTACTATTATTATTTACTATTATTATTATTAGCTAAGGGGTCAATATTTTATAATACTATTTTGCGGTTTTGGCGTTAAATACTGAAATTATACATTATTATTATTATTATTATTATTATTATTATATTATTATTATTATTATTATTATTATTATTATTATTATTATTATTATTATTATTATTATTATTACTGCACAATATTTTATATTTTTTTACAGCCATTCCTTTTTATCTTCATCAGTCATATCTAGATTTACACTGTGAACGGGAGGAAGGCAAGGGGCTTGAGAAATGCGTTATAAATGTATACTTAACCACTAATACTAATAATAATAATATTACTAATACAGTTACTACTAATGTGTGCGTTAATAGGTCTTACTTTTCTTGATTCAGTGTACGGGGTGTGGAACCGGGTACAAGAGGTGGTTGGTTCTTGGTTCTCATGGGTGTTGTTTTGGTGTGGTAGTAGGTTTGATGTATAGTCGCATTGTGTGGTACTGGTACTTTTTGGTTCCTAAGTACTTTGTGATATTTCTTTTACTTGCGGTATTTTACTGCAGTATTACTAATATTATAGTTTGTAAAAAAAAATATAGTTTGTGTTATTGCCTAATTGTGTGTAGTATTTGTACTCAATTTTGACTCAACACAATGGTGTAAAATTTATTATTATTATTATTATTATTATTATTATTATTATTATTATTATTATTTTATATTATTATGTAAAGCGGATTCATTTGGAGGTGAAGTAATTTAGTATGTATTGCAGTTGTGTGTTGACAATTTAAGAGAATTACAAAGGTTTGTGGTTTGGGATGATGTACTTTGATTCAGGTTGGTATGGAGTAATATGTGGTTTTGGTAAGTAGCTTGTCACATGTTTCTTTATATTTCCTCACACACACACCCCTCCCTCCAACACCTTCACCACATTCTCGACCACAAACATCACCTACACCACCACCACCTTATTTTTAAGTTCCCTATATTCTTTTTCTATTCCTTTTGCTCTTCCACACTTTGTTTTGATTCAGTTCTTTGTTGTGATGAAATATGTGATTTAATTGAGCACTTGACCTTGGAGGATATTTTTTATGTGGATGCGATTGTTGAGTATAAAAGAGTTAATGGAAAAATTTGTAAAGGGGATGGGGGGTTGCATTGTTAGATGAATAAATGCCCTCGATAGTGTAGCGGGAAGTTTGTTTCCGAAGATAGAAAAATAATCCCATATTTGAGGAGAGAATCTCCCTCCCCCCCGTATATATAGATAGAAGAAGATAATATTTAGATGAAGAATTTGAAGTTAAAAATATTTAGATGAAGATTTTGAAATAGAACAAGATTGAGAAAAAGAAAGAAATGTTTTTAAATACAACGAATATTTAGAAGTGAGAGTTTTTTTTTTTTGAATGGTAGGTTGTTAGGTAAGTTGAATTTTTGTTAAGGTAGTAGAATGGTTCTCAATCTTGGCTGGTCCTTTGCTTTGTAGTAGTAGCATTGGTAGTTAGTTGAAAAAGGTATTAATGGTAGTTAAATAAATTGATAGATTTCTCTCGATGTATTATTATTTATTATTAATAGGAATAATTATAATATTTTAATATTTTTTAAAACTGATTATGGAAAAAATATTATTTTTTTAAATAATTTGATGTTTTTGTTAAACTATATTATAATTTATTGTGTATTTCATTATTAATTATTATTAATATAATTATATTATTTTATCTATTATATATTATTTTTATATCTTTATTGGGGGGGAGCGGGGGGGGGGGGGGTTAGGCGACGTCAGAGAGGCTCCACTGCCCCCACAGCGCCAGCAAAGCAACAGGACCAACACCAACCGTGGAACGAGACCCCTTCTTATTCTTCGCACCTCCCGAGGTCAATCCGAAACGGGCGGCGCGCATCGTCGGGTGAGGTTAAGTTATCCCTAGTACCCTTTTATATAACAACCCCGCCCACTCCTCACGGCAACCCCCTTCACCGCCAGATGGACCGGGAAAATTCTAACAGCAGAGAGGTCATTGCTAGTTGGCCCAGGCGATTTTGCCGCTTCTGCGCCGCCTGCAGTCGGTGAAGTCCTCTTGAGAGAGGCTAACCGTGGCTCTGTTTCTGCTGCTGATCGAAGCTGGAGGCGTGCAGAGGCCACCCCTCGTAAACATATATAGTATATTGATTACTTAAATTTGTATTTATCATACTCATGACTAACCTCATTCTGAAGGTAGTTGTGACATATACTATATTATAATATATAATATTATATATATATATATATATGATATATATATTTATATATATATATATTATATATATTAATATATATATATATATATATATAATATATATATATATATCATGAATTATTATTATTATTCTATTTGTTATTATTACTATAATTATGTATTATTATTATTTTATTATTATTATTATTATATTAATAATTCATAATTAATATTTTTATTTATTTTTAATTTCAGATTATAAAATTTTTTTAATATTAATTTATGAAATTAAAGTATTATTTAACGACCATGAAATACGGGACTGTAGCACAATAATACTCTATTATATATATATATTATATTATATATTATATATATATATATATCTATATATTATATTATATATATATATATTATCTATATATTATTATATATATCAGTCAAAACAAAAAAATAAAAACCACACAACCCCCACCCACTCCTCAAACACACCCCACCAACTCAACAAAACGCCCACCCCTCATACACCCACCCACCCGCACAACACCACAAAACCAACCACCAATCCCCAGCACTATACCTACCTAAACCCCACACCCCTCTAACCACCACCCAGACACTAAGTTCCTCAACTGCACTCCACCCACACGTCCCGAACCGAAACAACAGACAATCCAGCACCCCCCCGCCTCCATTATATGAACCCAAAATAAAACAAAACAAATTACCCCAAGCCCACCAACAACAGCCCGCCACCAATGGGATACACACAGTCATACATATGAACACACGAACTCACGCACACACAAAACCTAACAACCCCCCCTCCTAAGAACCACACTGCCATACGCCCCCGACACACAACCTCCCCCAACAGCCCAGCCAATCAATACCAACATCCACCCCCGAACCACCCCACTCACAAATTACCCACTCCAACCTACCAATCACCAAAGACTCAACCCCCCACCGCACTCCAGTCAACCACACTAGTCGTCCACCAACCTACCAAACCCCTCACCGCATCACAACCAGAACACCACCCACAAGCCTCAACACCCCACCCAGCCAACCCAATACCACAACCGCAAAACCCCAAATATCACACACACTACTTCCCCCCCTCAACCACACAAAGAAACCTAACACACACACCATCCCAATCCCCCCCCTACGACTCCCGATACCATCCACAACATGCCGACCACAAATAACGCCGCCATACAACCTACCCAAGCACCCGAGATAAACACCAAACACATCACAACATGCCCAATACCGCCAGCTAACCCACCCACCCCCCCCCTAACGCAAAAACCAGCACCCTACAACATCCATAACACACCCATGCTAAATATCAATCACCCCCCCCCCCCTAAAACGACATCACATCGCAGACAATAAACACCCATCACCCAAACAAATCAATCTATAAAGACACGCGATCAACAACAGATCCCCAACTGACAACCAACCACCACAAACAACATACCCTTCTCCAACTAACACAGCAACCGCTACCAACACCCACCGATATCACCTCACCGCACCTAACTACCCCAACTAAAAATAAACAGCACACATCACAAAAATACACCGAACCACTGTCAACCCGTTCATCAGAAAAAAAATCCATCATACACACCCCCACCATAGGCCCACTAACCTCCAAAAACAAAAACACACCACACCACAAACTCGAATCGACTCCCAATCACCACACCACGCCACACGAATCACACTCAACCTCAATCTATCTCATCACAAATAAAACCCCTAACCACTACCCAACATCACCCACCCAATATATCAGTTGGTGTTAATAACCTAACCTTTAGTCGCCTTAATAAATTATAATTAAAGCTAAATAATAAATTAATAATAATTAATAATAATAATCATCTCACTCTAATAAATAATATAAGTTATCTGTGCGTCAACTACTCTATAAATCTATAGTTCAACGAAAACTGCTCAACATGTTAATACGCTACAACTACCCACTACCACACCTTCACTACTCTGTCCTGCCCCTTATACACAATCACCTCCCCGAATACTTATACCTACCATCATAACGCATACAAAACCCAATATAATAATCTCAACATACTATATAAATCTCCCACAAGTCAATCGACCAACTACCGAGATGCATATAGGATTAATACCCCATCACAATCTAACAACCACTCACATCCCACACGCACCCTAAAACTCTCAACACATTACCCTACTACCTCCACACATCCTCAAACAAATCACTCTGAACTACCCATCTATTACATCCTTCCTTAACCTACATCGAAAGCGGAGCCCACTCACCACATCCATGACTCAACGTTATCCACAACATGATCCGAAATCCCCTCTGACACCATCCACACCCATAACCTACAACTATACACTCTAAGATCACACATCATCCATATCAAATATCAAAACCTAAAATAATCCACTATAATCTCTCCCCCCTACCATAAATTACTTCTCCACTATACTAACCACCTAACCCCCACCCCAACTAATATACAATCACGAATGCTCTTATACCTACATCCATCTTCAAAGCTAATAATATACATTTATCTATATCCACCGAAATACGGCACATATACAACGATACGTATTTATCAATCGCACCTGATGAAATCTCACTTCCACAATCTAAGTACACTACTATATAATTATCAATTATATACCATCTATTATTCAGATAAAACTCTCGTTAAAATAATTAAACATATACTAATCTGCCCACTATGCACGCCATTCCACTCTTTCCTCCGTAATAGCTATCTAACACAACAACACAACCTGCAATCCGCCAGACAGCCCACATAGATGAGGTCAATTGAACACTCACACATAAATTAAAACGACCTCCAAACAATCATCAGCAAACGAACACCACCAAACCGCTACATACCTCAACTAACTCATAACTACATTCCACTCACCAAATCCCCCTACATCAAACAACTCATCAGCCTAAAAAATACATACATACTCGTAATACAAACACTCACTTATACCCTACGTCCGAACAGCCAATATAATCCCCACCCAGAACCCATCATAATAACCAATACCTAAACAAGCCCACACACCAATCAACTAATCTACATCAATGTACTACTACCTAAACGTACCATAAACGATATGCCAATATATGACACACACTTAAAACCCACCTAAACAACACGCACCATATTATTATTATATATATCCCTATACACACGAACTATACTACTTAATGACACTGACCATTAAACTACTTGCGCATGTCCCATTTACCAATTGCACGAATAGTATAGAATATACGATATTTCCAACATCTAACTCCATACAGATCACTCAGGCTAGGGTCCTATCCTTTAATAAAGCTATAAACATAAAACTCTGAAAATACCTTTGAGATCATAGGTTAGTAGTGATGCACTCTTCAAACCCCCCCAAAAACCCCCTCTTCTATTATGTTTCCACATAACCCTACACCACACCTATCTTCAGTAAACACAACATCCAACACGTTTACCTCTATCAAACCTCAACCACTCGCAATATTAACACCTATAATAGAAGACAATCACACCTCTGCCACCCACCGCCCATCTATACATACTCCCTCAGTATAAGTGCAATTGTCTACACCAAAACTTAACATACTCCCACGCAAAATGAATTGAATTTTCTTTTCCTTATATAGTATCTATTGACCACACATTGAGGCATTGATTTTCTCACGGCACAGTCCGCATTCCTCCACGTAGATGTCTATCCCACAATAACCTAATCTGTACTCAATTATCTATGCCACACTCATGAAATATAAAATCTATCACACCATACCCACCATAACCTATATATATAAGTCTTAAACTTTTCGTTACATTATAAACCATAACGATCCACATAAGAAAACCAAGTATGGCAACTATCCCGTGCTATACACTAGCCGATGATCTGAAAATATTCATGTTCCTATTCTCTACTCAGGTTCTGTTGACCGTAGGAATATAAATTTGATGTCAAATGATATAGATTTTAGGAATTATGGCAGCTAAATAGGAAAGTAATAAACCAATGAACTTGAACTAAACAATCATATACACCCTCCATCATATCATCGAAGATATACTAAATGCAGCTGACAATGACCACCACATTCAATAACTTGACTGTACCCAAGCACCGTCTCACTATGTACATGCTAGCTATCAAATAACATAAATAAATACATCCAATCACGTCAAACCATCACAAAACAAACATGAAAGAATTTAACCAGCATCCCCTACACTCATCTAAGATTAACAGCCTGCAGACACACTACCTCCACACTTATTATCACACTTCGTACAGAGATATCTTATAAACCGACACTATTATCTTCTTACACTATCTCACTATATCTATCCATTACTATGCAACCGCTTCTTATTAATTTCTTAATTTTAATTATTTATCTATTATTATTATATTATTATTAAGACTAGTCAGTTGTTGATAATTACTAGTAGAGAAATTCCTAGACAAATAAAAATGTAAATATATATATTAACTTATATATTATTATTAATTATTTCTATACCATTATTTTATTCTTTTAATTATTATTATTATTTTCATTATTATTAATTATTATTTTATTATTATTATTCATTATTATATTATTATTACACTTGAGAGAAGTGCCTTCCAAATTAATGCTTTATATATTTTCTTTATTAATTTTTAATATTTTATTATTGTTATTATTCATTATTTTTTATTATTATATTATTAATTATTTTATTATTTTATTATTATTATTTATTCAGTTTCTTTATGTTATTTTAGCTTTATTTGATTATATTATACAATTTAATAATTATTATTATATACTTATATATATTATATATATATATTAATATATTATATAAATATATATATATATTATATATATATATATAATATATACCACACCAAAAAATACACTCAAAATACATCTATCACCCATCAATACCAACAATATCAGGTAACAACATCAACAACTACTATCGCTAATACTCACCAGCTCTAACTACCAACCTCGATCTACAAAGATCACCAACGGCTAAGTAACGCCGCACACGCCACTAATCTACCGCGAACGCCACATCCACATGACTAAACTACACTAAGCCACCCTCTTATCTCAATACTGAGCCCCTAACTATCTGAACTCTGTTCATTAAATCATAGGATTACACACCTGAACTCCACTCGTTCCTCAAATAATGATCACAATCTCCCACTGAAACACACCGAACCCTATATTTATATATATATATATTATTATATATATATATATATATATATATATTATATTATATATATCATATATATATTAATTTATTTAATTATATATTATAATATATATTTATATATAATATATTATATATATATATTATATGAATTTAAAAGTTCTTAAAGATATATATGTTTTTATTTAATCCTTCTTTTAATTGTAATTGAATTTATTTTGTTTTTGTGTGGT
Source organism: Trachelipus rathkii (assembly GCA_015478945.1). Lineage (NCBI taxonomy): Eukaryota > Metazoa > Arthropoda > Malacostraca > Isopoda > Trachelipodidae > Trachelipus > Trachelipus rathkii. The sequence goes on from JABUQX010020841.1 coordinate 25,211, forward strand.
AGCTTTTGGTAGGTAGTTTCATATAATGTGATATTATGCGTTGTTTTTTGTGGTAGAGATTGCTGTAGTGTATTATTAGATCCTTTGTGGAGTAGATCCTACTACTAGTGCTGTGTTCTTATATTTGAGTTGGTTAGTCGGTTTCTTAGTTATTTATTTTCACTTTGTTTGCCCGGTTTATTGGGATGAGGTTTTTGTTTTTTTGCACTGTAAAAATTTTTATTGTGGGAACAGGAACAATTTTTGTCTCCTATGTTCAAAGAACGTAGGAGAAAAATTATATTAAATACAGGAGATTTGCTATCGAAAAAAATATGAAGTATAGCATTAGTATTAATATTCTCTTATTATTTGAATATTGCATTATTGATTAAGTGTGTCTAAATTTCAGACTTAATACTAATGGGTGTTAAAAAAATTTCCGTCTTAAGAATGTAATTAGTTAAATCGAGGTTAATTAGCAAATGACCGTAAAAACTTAATTTTTACATTTTTGGGGGGGGAAATGGGGGTAATCCGGGTTTGTAGATGGCAAGATTATTTTTTTTGATTGCATTTCTGATGAATTTTCGACTTTCTTGTTGTTGTCGGACAATTAGAACCTAGTAGCACGCCTTACGGTATATCTGTTCTTCCAGATGGAAATTATGTATTCTAAAGCTGAGAAGCATAGATGAGTACTCAATTGCTTCTGACTCTACGGTTCCGGGTTTTACAATTATCCTACATTGTACATCAGTTCTTCGATAATAGCAACTTTTTACGTTCACATACATTGGCCTTACTATTTCAGCAAAGATTTCACTGACGGACAAATTCAACTAATATCCTCCTCTTCAGTTACTTTATATTTACAAGTTCAAGCGGTTTAGCGATGTATAAGTTGGAATTCGCTGAAAATTTTCAAGCTATGGATAACCCGTGACGAATTTTGAAGATTTTCATTAATTGGATGTCGCAAGAAGGTTTCCTTTGTATCAATATTTGTTATGTTTACAATAATTCGTCGGGAATTACTAAATTTGAGACACTAATATATATAATTAAATTATTAAGAGTTTGATTTTATTTATTAGATTTCTGTACCTGATAAAAAAGAAGGGCTTAGCGGAAGGCGGGGTTTTTTTTTTTTTTGCGGTTTTCGAGTATCTTATAATATCGCGGCTCATGCTCCATATATTTAAATTTCTCAACTCTTACTTTACCTCACTTTTACCACCTAAAATTTACCCACCCCATCAAAGAAAAGAAAAAACAAGGATTTTTGACCTGATCTGCAGGCCGTGTTAAAGGTTGCATTTGTGGGCACACACTGTGGCTCGAGTAAGAATGAATGATTGATATTTTACCTTCATGAATGTCCGGGTCCGATCTTCGATGTTTAAGGTATTTAGTAAACAACATGTCTAGAGCTAAGTACGTTTTTTTTAAACAGAGTATGAAATATAAATTACACCAAGTGGAGTGTTGAGTCGGAGCCGGTAGTTCATGACAAAGCAGAGAACCGTTTGTTAAAGTTTTGGCAACTCATCAGTGAGTGGTTTGGTAAAATTAAACCTCTGCGTTTACCACTCGTAGACTGAAAGAACGATTTTTCCCATTACTATTTAATATAGTAAATTACTTTTTAATTAGTTTAGTAGTTTGACTAACTTAAGGTATCTTTTGTTGTTTTTTTTTCAACCCTTTGTGAGAGTCTATTGCCTACCATCTACTACTAACTTCCTTATTTCCTTGTATTGCTGTCAGAATAACGCTTTATCTTTAATAATAAATTGCTATTTTCTACCAAATTAACCAGCAAATTTAAAATTAAGGTATTAGGTTCACCAATATGATGCAAAATCCTATTTAAATTGTTGGAAGTTAAAAAATATTGATAAAGGCTTTTACGTTTTTCTTAAAATAAAGGAAAAGAAGAAGAAAGAAAAACTACTACTGTGGCGAATCTACCATAGTTTGCTTCGAAGCCCAGCAAGTGAAGGGGCTCCCACCACCATCTGGTACAACTATCATTGGGTTCAATCCAATATTTTATCGGACTGCCTTCTGGACCGAAGTGACCTTACCCTTCTCTTAAGCCGTTGTCACGTGGCCTCAGGACCGCTGTAAAACTTCCTTATTGGTTGTGGTTGACTTCAGCCAAGTACAACCACTGTGATATTGTCACTTAAGGTAACTTCTTTTCCAAAAAAAGTTTAACTTTTCGGTGTCACCTTCTTACACTGCCTCCATGGAAATATTCCCATATTCTCCACCCATTTCTGAATCTGCTTGCTTGGCAGATGCTGATATCACTTCCATTCCTAAACATAAGCATTTTGGTTGCTTTTCCAACGACCAACCGTCCACACAATAAGATAGACTTGGTTAAACTCAACTTATCTCGCATACATGGCGAAGCCCCTCCCCCAAAACTGTCGTACAACGAAAATCTGTTGTACGACTATTCCTTACCACCAGGATTTGTTGTTCCTTCTCGTCGAGACCCACGTCTTGCCTTTCCTCCCCATCTGAATCTACTTCCAACATCACCCCTAGCCACATAGAGACAATTGTCTCAAAAAGACAATCCTCATAATATTTATAACAACATAGCATGGCCACCTTCCTTCAATGAAATTGTCTTCGGTAATATTAATTTTGAGAACTTGTTCAACTATAACATAAGTACACAAAGATGCATATGTTTGCAGGAACTATAAATATTCTTAGTGACCTTCAACCGTCAGGAATATAAATCGCCGACCAGGATTCATTGAAGAGAGGGTTGACAATGAATACGAGGTTACAGGTGCAGTCAAATACTCATTCAGTAAATCTGTCCTATTCTCCCCAGTCTCTCAAACTAGATTCTTGGTGGACAGCACGAATTCATTTTGCCCAACCCTTACTGTGTGTCAATCTACTTGGCTCTGAATATTGAGTTACTAAAGCCCGACTTTGCTGATCTGTTATACAGCTCCCTCCCGGTTGTGTGTATACTAGAAGACTAACTTCGCACCCTTTTTATGGTGATTTCTGTCACCTGTCTAAATCTAAGATCATTGTTGATCTCACCCTTTTCAATGGGATGCCTTAACACAGGACTCTCTACATAATGAAACTTTTAGATTACCACTCTTCTTCTGTACTAATCTTTTCTTTGCGCCATTCTCTTATGGATGTTTTACGCTGGTTCCGCTTTGATTTAATTATACGGCTGTGAATTATCATAGCCCATAAATAAACTTGCACTGAGCCAACGTATAAACCTATTCCACGCTAGGCATTATGAGCTAGAGGAGTGGCTTCTTTTCAATCGCCACAGCTATTCCCCTTTCTCCATTCAACAAGGGTTTTCACATTGGATTGTTGCACTTTACTTTTTCAGCAAAGTTATTAATCACAGCAGCAGAAGTTGCATACCTTTTATCTTCCGCAAGGAAGGACAGTTCCGGCAGCCTTACTTGGTGGATTCCCAGGTGTTCACAGCTAACGAGAACAAGAGAAAAAACCTAAGGCAAGTACAAAAGACCGCAACACCAAATGATTTATTTATTTAAAGCGCAGTGCAAGGCGAGTCTCGTCGAAATTAATCGCCAACACAATAAACGATACTTTCAAAATTTAAGTATTTCAAATGTTTCACAACTATTTCTTCAGTGTGGAAAGTTGCAATGAAAATATCTCGTCGCTCCAAAAACTCTTCACCCACAGTCCTCATTTATGTGCTGATATAACAGATATGATTTTTGCTTCAAGCAGTTGTTGCAGATTCATTAGGTTAATAGCATTTTTACTAACGCACTCGAGCTCTTCAAACTATCAATAACAAAGTCTTCAAAACTGAAATTAAACACTGCATCGTCAGACTTGTCACAGGGAAAGGGGAAGTCCATACCTATACCTTTTCATTAACTTGACAGTGTATCAGCTGCACTGCCGATAAGCAAAGACGGTCCCTTGCCAGACATGATTTCGAAATTCTGCTCCGCACATTAATCACCCTTTGGGCATCAGGTCTTGCTGGACACTTTATATAAATAGAATCTGGATTGAATCCCTTTTCAATCCTATTTGGCATACAGTTTTTTGTAAATCACTATCCCAAACATTGGTAGGATCGAAAGTTGGCGGACAACCAAAGACAATTTCGCTGACCTGTATACGCAATTAATGGAGGAAAATGGTTTCTGGCCGCTTACTCGCTGTTCTGGAGAGTCGCAAGGCTTTTTCAAACTTTCAGTTTGGTTTCAGCTAAATCGTTCGACGACGATTTTGTGCTAAAATTTGGTACTTGGTATTTTTTTGACTTGAAAAAGGCTTATTACACAACTGGATTAAACTCTGAATTCTCCTTAAATTCATCGCTCGAGAGTTTCTAGGACAGCTCCCCCCTACTTTATTAAATGTTCTGTCAAGACAGATCATTAGGTTCTGGCCGCCTTCTGTTTTCTATCACGGCACTTTACTTGGACGAACGGTGTCTGCACCGGCCACTGCTCTAGTTGTATTATATATTTGCTCTTGGATTCAATGAAATCAGTTACTTCTATACAAGCGATATTGCAAGTTTCTCATATAGGTTTGATGATCTGGCCTAAATTAGCCGTGTGACAGGCTGCATTTCTTGAATGTAACTCCACTAGCTAATTGAGAATATTTCACAATGGGGATAATTCCCATGGCTTAACTTTCTCACCCTCAAAACTTCCAGTAGTACTATTTATTAACAGGAGTCGAAGAACTAGCCTTCTCCCGGAACCTAATTTTCATATAGAGTTCACCAAATTCCTGTAAACTTTCAT
>JABUQX010020841.1:35000-52941 GCA_015478945.1 Trachelipus rathkii
TGTATCCCGCTGTGGGATTAAGATGGGAATACCGGATTAAAGTAATTCTTAAGAGATTTTTGAGAGTGATTGTCGCACACGAACATCATATATGTGATTATAATAATATAAAAGATTAAGCATAAGACATTAATTATAAGATATAATATCGTTATATAAGTATATTAGAATAGGAGCCATAATACTAATTATATCACATATATACATTATTATGATATATATATTATGATATCGTAATATATATATTAATATATAATAATATATATAATAATATCAAACATATAATATAAAATATAATATACTACTTATATATATAACATAAATAACAAAACACATTACATATAATAATTATAATAAGCCAAATATAATATAAGAATTATATAACATATATACATACAAAAATAATAAATATACTATAGATCATGTAGAATATTATAGGTATAAATATAGATCATAATAATAAATAACTATAAGTATTAAATAACATAATATATATATATAATAATAACTAAATACATATTATTAATAAAAAACAAATATATTATATATATATAAAATAAAATAATAATATAATACAATAATATATAATATTATATAATATAATATAACCGTGTTACCGAGTTAGTAGTGTTTGGGATCTCTAGGATGGCCATTATCTTGTGGTGTTTTAGTCATCACTACCGTTAGCTGATATTGCGCAACGAATGTGGAATTGAAGTGTATAGGCCTATTTATTGTGAATGGTGTGTGTGATTATGATAACGAATATTAGTGAAATTACTGTATGAGTGAGTGGTTCTAAGAACAGAGAGTGTTGCTGAATTTCGTGTTATTGGTAGTGTTGGTTTATGTTTTCGTTCGTGAGAGTGAGATTGAAGCCTATTGAAATATCTTTATTCGGTATTAGTAGCTGGTGTGTGTGCATTTGGTAGACTAAGAATTTACCCTGAAGTCTTACTAGGAAGATGTGAATTTTACAATTATCAAGTACACAAGAAGTGGATTTTAATACCTGATACCAAAACTTTATTTCATATTGGATATTCTACGATCAATTGAAAAGAAGTGATATTATGACACGATCTTGAACAAAGACTCTCAATGCCGCTAAAAGGGAAAAAACGTTTCATGGATTAAAGAATATAGTTAAGTATCAGAAGGTAATTGCGTGTAACTAGATTTGATCGTGATAATTATGCTTTTATTAAGGCTGTGGATTATTTCTGCCTTTAGCAGCGATTGATATCTCCATAGTAGCATCTTCATTAATTTTAAACAACTTCTGTTAAAAAACGTAGGTTCAAGAAATTATGTTTTGTATCGGATTTAGAAAAGTTGCTATTGTACATGCGTGATCGTTTTGCAGAGTTTGTTATTTTATCTATCTTCAGCATAGGAAGTGCTTGTGGATTATATTAGTTAATTGTGAGCTTTTAAATATTATATTAATATATAATAATATATTATATATATACATATATAATATTATATATATATATATATATAGACGTATTATATGTATATATTATAATATATTATATTATAAAGTAATAATAATAAACTATAATGTTATAGGTATATAATATATTTATATATATATATATCATCATATATATAATATAGTATATTTAGATGAATATATTATATATATAATATTAATAATATATAATATATACATATATATTATAATTATATTATAATTAGGCGTTATATATAAAAAAGATTATGGTTATATATAAGATATACATCCTAGTCTAGGATAAATAATAAATATATTTATATATAATTAAAATGTCAGTACATATATCTATATATATTATATTATATTAATAAGTATTATATATATAATATATATATATAATATATACTATATAATATATATATAATAATATATTATAATATTTATATATATATATATATAGTATATTTATATATATATATATATATATATATATATAGTATATATATATTATATTATATATAATATATGTTAATATATATTATATATAAATATATATTATAGTATTATAATTATATATATATAATATCTATATATATATTATAATACTATAATATAATATATATATATATTATATATATATATATATGATATATATATATATATAAATACATATCATTATATATAAAAGGTAGTGCACACATGTTTCTCATAATTCATAGATGAATACTATCCGCTATCCGAAAAAATTAATGCGATGCGGTTGAGGATGCGATATTGAAAGATGATGGATGCGATAGCAGGAAAAAGCGTTATCCGCTACACCTCTATATATATATATAACTATAATATATAATATATATTAATAATATAATATATTTATATAATAATATATAATATTCTATTATATATTATAAATCATAAATATATAACGTTTCAAATCAAAATAGCTTTGGAGCCAGTAATATAAATAAGATTCACTTGCCTTAATTAAAAGAGACTAGTGGATTCCTTTTGAATAGAAGAAAAACTAGAAATTTAGATATTATATAAATTTATTAAAAGATGGTTAGGAAAAGCTTCGACCTTAATTCTAGGTTTTAAATCATCGCAAATCAAACGACCAAAATTTTAATAATTTCATAAGTAAAGTAAAAATATAAAATATGAAAATTCAGTTACAAAAAGTTTGGTTTTAAGTTTTTGAAAAAAAAAGTGAGGAGTGCAGAATGTTAGTTTATAGATGGGAATCTATGTGTGAGTTGATTTCTTGTTAATATTGTAATTGTTTTAGAATTTGTTATGCAATGGATTAGAAAAGTTTTCTAAGTTTGGATTGGTCAATGTGAAATAAAGGGTGTACATGTGTTAGATGTTTTATGTTTATGATTATGTTGGATCTAGTGAAAGGGTAAGGGCAGATAGGGTTATCGTTGGAGAAGGTATATTAGTGGTTGATAGATTGCGTCGGGGTAAATTCATGTGTTTCGTCCAATAGTATATGGATGTGTACATGTTGGCACTAGGGAATTTTTGCACACACATTGATTCCTTTATTCCGCTTGTGTGTACAAAAATTCCTGTCAACTGTAACAGACCTATACATTGGAAGAAACATGATATTCCCGAGCATTATACATTAAATATGATCTCCAGATACCTAATTCTGCCCTTACCCTTCAAAGATCCACACGATAATTCATAACATAAACACAGTGGCGTAAATAACGCCCCAAGCCCCGCGGTGCGGGGGGGCGCAGGCCAAGGAGGTAAGCGCACGGGGGCAAGAGGATAGCACTTTTTCGATGAAAACTCCATAATGAAAGCTCTCTCTGTATATATATGATATATAATTATACTTAAATAATATCTATATCATATATATATAATATTGTATATAAATAAATTGTATAGAAATATTAATAAATATAAGATAAATAATATATAATATTGTATACTATAATATTTTTAATATATATATCTATAATTATTATATATATATATATATATATATATATAATATATAATTATATATATATATATATAATAATATCATATATATATTATATAATACTATCTATATATAATATATTATATTAATATATATATAATATATATATATTATATATATATATATTATAGTATATAATATATATATAATATATTTATTATAATTTATATATATATTATATTATATAACATATATATAATATAATATATATATATATATATATAATAATTATATATGATATCTAAAAGCGTCGGGTTGAAATTTTGGTGAGGGATAAACAAAACATGGGTCAATGGTGCTCTTGGTTCCCTGTAGTGGACAAAATCATTTATCATTTATTTAATGTCTTGGGGGCCCAACTTTAGTTTTTTTAAAAAGGGTTGCATCGTTTTTTAATATTTATTTAAGGTTATGAAGTTTATATGCGTTGATCTTCAAAAATTTGGTTTAATACTATTGAGAGCTATTTCTGTTCTATTTCATGATACCAGACTATTCGACGTTTGAGATAAGTCCGTTGGGTTGCAGTGATTTGATCACTTTTATTGCAAGACGTATCATGGCATGTGCACAAGGCATAGACAGGCTCAATATTCGTTATCCACACAATTGTTCGAAATCAGCGTACACTGGTGAGGATATGTTTTTTAAGAGCTACAAGTTCCCATAAAGTATCAAAAAAGATGCACAAGTTGTTACTCATATAGAAAGGTTAGTGGCAACAGAAGTTAAAGGAATATACAATAAAGCAGGCATCACATTCCAACAATAGAATTTGAAAGTGTTATAGGTGAAAGTGAGAAGACTAATAGTGAATAAGTTCAAGTGATTTAGATGAATATCAAGAAATAAACAATTTCTCTAAATATCAAGATATAAATAAATCATTTTTCGTCTCTCGAATTTAGCGCGTGCAGTGTGTTCATAATGGATAAAGTTGATTAGTAACAATATGTCACTGTCCCAAACTCACAAGACAATCCATGTATTGGAATGCAAATTTTTTGGCTTGAAATAAACAGCTTAAGACGCATGATAATAGGAAAGGTGGAACAGAGGAAAGAACAGAGAAGAAACATGCAAACTTCAGGAAAGGACAGGAACGGTGATTTGAAGTAAGATAGACAAAAGATACGCAAAATGTGTAAGTTTAGTGAATAATTTTTGTTGGAGAGTGATGTTCTAGAAGAATCATTTTCCTTAGAATCAAAAGAAATGGAAGAATGTCACCCTCAAAATAGAAACAGTATCCTGGTTGTGTAAGCATGAGAGGAAAATATGAGAATAGAGGTGCATGTATCATAGTTAATGTGCCCTCAAAGGACTGGACTTCTGTCACAACAAAACGTTGTTGATCAAGTAATTAAACGCAAAGAAATAACTGGAGAAAGACAAACAGTCAGAGAAGACAACTTTGCTTAAAAAATGCATCACAGAGGTATGGTCTGCATTGGTTTAGATGGAAAAATAGATGAAACACTGTGTCAGGATACTGAGAGTGTGCGGTAGAAAAAGTTGAGAAGAAACATTACTGCTAGTGTTGCATTTCCTAGATGTGTTGTACTCGATCACGTAGTCTGCTCAGGAAAAGATTCGAAGATGTATAATGAAATTCTGGTATATATGACAGAACAAGATCTACAGAGAACATTAAAAGCAGGCAGATGAATTGATCGATGGAACTCCTGTGAAATCGAGAGAAGCAAAGAAATGGAATACTCACACTAGTTGGAAGTAAATCTTAAAGACCATTAATGGCTCATATGCATGTTGCAATTTAATGAACTACTGCCACTCAGGGAGTTATTTAGTGTTGATGATCCGGAGAAAAAATGGCCATCTAGTCAGCATGAGGAACTATACCGAACATGGAATCTCATTTGAAGTCTCAGACCAAAACAATCAATTTTTTTAAACCAATTCAGGTCTGTAGTTGATGTATCTAGAAAGATATTCGAAAGATTATATTTCTGAAGGTTTATTAACTAAAAACTTGTTATTATTAAAATTATAGCAAAGGGTCAAAATGCAAGATAATTAATAATGGGTATTTGACAAACGTGAAAAGCCGGTTGCTTAAGGCATGAAAGGATATAAACTACAGCTACAGACTGACTTACAGATTATACGTGAATCAACAGAAATCACCAGCATAACTGAATGATCTGAGGCGATAGCTTGAGATACGATTCGTATGAACTTCTTGCCCATATAGGTTCTGATAAATCCGCTCCATCACCTCAACTGGTCAAGATATGTGAACAAAGATTTTTCACTTTTGGTATACAACACGTAAATCAAAAACTTAAATCCACTGAGGAATCAGAACATGCATCTATCTCCAGCTGCTCTAAAAGCAACTACCTATGTTTGATCATCGGAAAACTTGTTGGGCTAGCTGGTGTTTGCAGATGACGGGAAACAATAAGAAAGATGTTATCATGGTCAAACAAAATTTTACAAGTACAAGCAGAAAATTCCTTCACCAATGTGCGAAGTTCGTTTGTATTGATAAAGAGGCGCTAAACGTCAATCTCAACGCCACTTCACATATAGAAGTGATAGACTGGGGAGATCTATACCCCCCTCTTCTTGATGATTATAAGTGATGATATTATTGGTTGTATAATCAACAAATTTCTCTAACCAAAGTATCGAGGTGTCATAAATCGGTATGATGTTGAGAAATGTCAGATTTTAGCTGTTCTAGTAAGGAGTTGTATGGTCATAAAACTTCTCGACAATGTGCAAATACTAACAAAACACAAACATTCTACAAGATCGAAATAACATAGTAAGACAAAATATGAATTTTCTATAGAATTTGTACTATAAGCAGGTTGTTATAGACATAGTAAGAAATGAAAGGATTTAAAGACTATACTGTATCATATTCCTGGCTCAATAATTCTTTTTGGTTTTTAAATAAAAGATTCAAGGTAAAAGATATGGGGTATGAAAAAGAATCTTGAAGACCTTACTTTAACACATTTCAGTTGTACTATAGTGAAGACAAATAAGTGTTCAAAATCTATAAACTACAACTTTTGTATGTTTTCACCCCAGCCTGAATTTACTTATTATATAGTAAAATATATACTATAATATAATATATATATATATATAATATAGTATTAATGTGTCGACCCTTATATATATATAATATAATATTATTATAGTATATATATAATAGTATATATTATATACTATTATATATATATATATAATATATTATTATATAGTACTATTTTAATATTCTATTATGGTGAAACGAAAGAAGTTACCCGCATGATATCTGACAAACTAGAATAGGTACAAGACTGATTAACATATATGGAATCAAGGCTATAGAAATTTGTATGGAAAAGCAAAAAAAATTTTAATTTTTTTTTTTATTTTTTTTGATATTCAATTACGATACAGTAATTGAGAAAACTATAACAATAAATCAGGTTAAAACTTCTTTTAGGGGGTCGAGCGACAGGTGGGACGAAAAGGGGACTTTTCCATATCCACCGTGGGAGGGCGGAGAACCCGCGAAACCATCAAGATCCAAAGAGCGGGGTTCGGAGCCAAGATCCGGGGGGGAATAGTCCTAACACAGTCGTCCCAGGAGGCGAGAGCCCGATCTTTGCATCTTTGGGTTTTACACCCTGGGGTAATTCTTTTAGTTAAAAAAAAATAAAATCTTTTATAAATAACATTATTTATACGATGATTCTATATGTATATTAGTATTAACTTGTACTAATCGTAGTTTTGGAAATAATAAAAAATAAATAAAAAAGTAAAATTATTCTTTTATTTGCATAGGTATTATCCTACACAAATTATAAGCTTAGATATCATAATATGTTAATCGAGTTTTTATGTACTATCTTTTAGTTTGTCGAAGATAATAAGCGGGTAACTTACTTTAGTTTCCTACAATATATTATATATAATATATAATAATATATTATAATATAATAATATATATATATATATAAAATATATAATTATATATATATATCACATTATAATAATATATATATTTTATTATATATAAAATATATATATATATAAAACATTATATATTATAATAATATAAATATAATATAAATAATAATAATATATTTAGTAATAATTTTTACGATGATATTTTTTTAACCGATATATATGATAATTTTTTTTATTATACGGCATCCTAACTCCACTATAGGAACTTTCCGCCAATGCGACCAATACAGTGATTAAAGGCAATAGAAAGTCATCCAACGCCAATTGCTATTCAAATTTGTCTACTTTTTCGAGCTTTATTGTAATGATTGGTATTTAAAAGGCAAAATTAATAATAGTTCATTGGAAAATAGCTTCCTAGTACCATCAAAAAAAATCAGACATAAGTCATTAGGATAGAAGCTTACCAATCTTTTTAGAAAGGTGATTAACACGAAAACTAAACATTGAAAACGAAAAAGGAGAAACGTTATTTAAACAAGCTAAAAAGTGAAAGAGCCCCAGGGAAATTGCAGAAGCTGAAAACTTGGATTAATCTATGACTAATTTACGACAATGAAAAAGTGAAACTATTTTATGAATGAGACTTTCAAAAGAGGTATGATTATTGATACTATTGCAGAATTTCAGAGATGAAGGTTAATTTTTTTGAACAAACAGAAGCATTAATGATATAACTATAGGAACATAGATGAAGAAGGAGGTACATACATCGAGTATAGAGGAAGAGTGAACAGAATGTTATTGGCTTTCTTCTGAGACCCTGAGACCCTTACAAGAAAAAAGCGATAAAGAGCTCATAGAAAGTCTGCTAGACCAACGATTTTGCCACAAATAATGAAGAACGACGTATAGACAAGAATAATATTCAAGATTAACGAGAAATTGGTCTGCTGGGAACATGATTGTGGAACCAAAGTGAATAAGAAAGAAAAAAAAATAACAAAAATCAACTAAACAAATGAATGTTTGTGATTGATAATAGAAAATATATTAGACAGTAGTTTACCAGACAGATGTAGATTAACACGCTATTTATACAATGTTATCTGAATCACGAATACCACAGATAACAAGCATTCAATAAATCTTAGAATGAGAAATTAATTTAAAAATATAAAAATAAAATAAGTATACATCTAGAAGTACTAACCAAACAAAAGAACGTAAGCGCTTAAGTGAAAAAGGCTGTATTAAAGAAGGAAGTTTGCGGAGTCGAGAGTACGGAGTCAGGAGTCCGGTAACTATATACAAAGATAGAAGTCATGGAGATCGGAAAATTATTAAAAACTGAAAACGTTAAAAAAATTAGAGAGAAATGGAATTATGGTTCACTTTATGAGAGTATATTGACTTGTGCATTACCAATCATGGCGGAATACAATTGCAACATCTCGAAGTTTTTAACCATGATTTACGATTTGAATTTTAATAATAATTTAAATGAATTCAACTTCAAATCCTTATACACATCTATATTTAAGATTCTAGACTGAAGGACTAAAAAGATCCTGGGTAGAAGAAAAAATTATCCTCAATTGACAATGGATAATATAAAAAACTAAGCTAGTTGTTTATAATTCGATCAAAAAATACACATTAACAAGGTACAGCTTAACCTGAAGAACGAACACATAAAGTAAATTGCACTATATGCAATGAGTAGCCATTTGTTTAAAGGAGTTGCAGGAAGTATCAGAAAGATAGGATACATTAAAACATATTGATAAAAATAGATAGAAACTAAAGATCACTATCAAATACCGTTTACTAAACTTCTTTAAGTCATTCTATTACACCAGACAGATTCAGAAGATTAGATAATGAAAAGATTCAAGATAATTGCGAAGCATATTAGTCAGAAAACAGCGTACGATTAGAGCCTCAAGACAAAGTAGGTATTTCTAGTCTTGTAAACAAACAAACAAAATATTCCATAAATATTAATAAATTTTCAATTGTGAACTAGGTGGGTTCTTTGAAAAAAATTTCATGGTACATTCGAAAGAGTATCAAAATACAGTACAAGAGCCTGAAATTGCATAATTCCTGTCAAAACTCAAGCAAGGTTAGACGATACGGAAACTGACTTTTAATTTCTGCTCTTACGATTATAAAATCAAGACGAAAGAGGAAAAGAAGGGACATGAGATGCTAAATTAACTATTTTTAAGAACTAAATAATAATAAATAAGTAGAATGAAAAATTAGATGTAGTTTTCAATGTAATAAGTAATAGTAAGTATTAATAATACTATAACATAATATAAAATATATATATAATTTTATATATAATATACTTAATAATATATAAGAAAATATATAATTCATATATCAATATATAATAACTAATTAATTATATATAATATAAATATTTATAAATATATATATATATATAATAATTATATATAATACTTTATATTATAATTATAATATTATATATATATATATATTATATATATTATATTATTTATATAATTATATATTGGTCAGGCATTAGAGAGACACAAACTATACTAAAACTAAAAAAAGCTTACCAGAAAAAGGAAACATTGACTAAAACAGGAAATCAGCTGGTCATATTTAGTGGAGGAAAATATCAAAAAAACAAAAATAAAATAAAAAAAATATCAATACTATCAAAACATGACAATAAGACCTACATGCAACAAAGGAAATTTTCACTTTTGACAAAAATTTTCGAGTCTGCTAGAAAAAATGTAAAAAAGTAAAAAAACAAAAAAAATTAAATGTTACATAATTAAAGTTCAAAAATATTAAAGAGAGGCCTATTTAAAGACCCATTTTAATATTAGTTACTACCGTAAAATAGAAATAGACTGTTATATTAAATTTTCTTTTTTTTTTAATAAGAATACCAAAGGGTTACCACGCCCGGGATGGCAGGCAGTCGAGGGTCTCTCGGCTTCCGGGGAGACTAGCGGGTAGGATAATTCCTCGGAAGGATTCGGAACCACGCTATTATGGTATTTGGGTGTCGGAGGGTTCCTACCGCCCCCTACGGGGACGGGTATGGAAAACGTCCCCTGTTATCCCCGTGGCTGAGCCCCCTAAATTGCTGTAAATACTTTACAAATAATAATATAATATATACTATGTCCCAGCACCCCCAAAAAAAATAGCCATTTTCAATGTTTAAATTTTTTTTTTTTTTTTTTAATTTTTTTTTTTTACATTTTCCGAACACTAAAAGTTTTACAGAATTCAAAACATGTATTTCTGTTCTCCTTCCGTTCATGCCCTTTCAGAGATATGATTTTTTTTTTTTTTTTTTTTTTTTTATTTTCTATACTTTTTATTTTTTTTTTTTTTTTTTTTTAACAGTTTCTCGGTAAAAGTTTGCCAGGATTCCAGCAATAGTATATCTTTATCCGGTAATGTAAGTAAAGTTTTGAGATATGATTGTGGGTCTTCAGAGCTGGCATATAAATTACTATATACTAAAACAATATAATATATATAAATATATTATATAATTATACTAATAATAAGTTAGTTCATTTTAGATAGCAGAGACATTTATATTTCTTCAATATAAAATAAAAAAAATAACAAATATTAACTACACATACAACTACTACTATATATATAAATACTTATATATTATTATATTTCATATGTAATTTGGATATCATTATTAAATTTTCAAAACATCTTTTTATAAATTTCTACAGTAAGATTTATAAAATAATAATATATATATAATATATAATATATATATTAATATATATATATATATAAATTTAATTAATATATATATATACTAATATAATCCGTAGACCTTCTAAAGTTATTTAAGCGATCAAACATAGTCGAAGGCTTATGTTCCAGCATTATTTTATCAGTGAACTTTAAACTCTTGGCTTGACCTTATAATTTTAAGAAATATTAAAGAACAAATGAAAAAAGTATAGAATTTTTTTAGTTATAATGGCATAAGTATGAATTTCAACATAATATACTATATATAATAATATATATACTACAATATAAACATTAATAATATATATAATAAAAAATAATAATACTAATAAATAAATATCAATATAAATATATAATATATATATCAAATATATGATATATATTAGAATAAATAATTATATTAACTAATAAATAAATAAACTAATAATATAAAAGATAAATAATAATGTATAATTATATCTATAAATATTATATATATATATATACTATATAATATACTATATATATAACTAATATATTAATATATATATATATTATAATAATTTTTATATTATATATATATATATTATTATAATACATATATAATATATATATATAGTCCTAATTATATATATTTAATACTATATATATATATATAATATATATATATATAAAAATAAAATAATAATATATAAAATATTATATAGTATATAAATATATATATTATATAAATATATATTATATATATAATATATATATATATATATATATATATATATATATAATAATAATTATATCAATAAACATATATATAACATATAATATATAGTATAATACTATAATAAAAAAAATATATAAATATAATAATACATATATATAAAATATTCTTTTCCTTCCCTCACTTACACAGGAAGGAATGACCTTCTACATTACAAGCCGGACAGAAAGCCAATACTATTTCTACAAGACGTCTGCTCACAAACATAAATATCACTACAACTTAAATCTCTATTACAAGCGTACATCTAATTGGTAGCCTGAACACTTTCAGACAGAGAGTCTCCAACGAATATCCGACAGAACCTCTTCGGTCTTCCCATTGGTCTTACTGCCAACACTGGTGTCGACATATCATTCTTATAATCGAGACAATTACTACTCAATGCCTACACATAACTCTAACCAGAAAGATTGTCCCGACCATTAAAATTCCCCTCACATCTTCAGTGGTATCTTTTCACACCTATATCTTCTCTAATAACATTCATTTTCTATATGTGATCTCTATGCTACAATCATAGTTATTATACATCCTAATCATCCGGCGCTTGTATTTCTAACTACTCCTCGTTCTAGTTGAATAGTCCGTTTCCGCCAGTACATAGATGGGGAAGTCAGTATGACCTGTTAAAGAATCACTTTTTAACCTCTATTAAGAATGTTTTTCATTCATCATGGTGTATACATGCTTTCATAACTATCTACCATTTCCCATTCTACGCGAATCTTATCCATCTCCTCCCTTCATGACTAAAACAACACACTCTGAGTAACATTAAGGTATTTACGATGGACCTCCTTCTCTACATCACCAATCATATACTCACCCTCCTCATTTCCTCGGTTACATAGTTAATATTTCATGTCTTCTGATGTTTCATCTTCACTCCTAGCTTCTCAACTCCTGGAACAATTACCACTCTCTATCCTCATCTTCATCGCTCATACATGCAGAATGTCCGCATATAGCAGTTTATGTCTTTAAAATTATCCCATCATAGGGACATGATACAAGTCTAGTAAATATTTACACGGAAGTTTTTTCTGGGAATATAGAATAGTAGGAATAAGACGGTGTATCCTATAGATGTTCATTCTGTATAGTAAGTATTAAATTTTATTGAATAGGTTACGCAGAGATAATGTTGGATGGTGACTCACTTACAAATTAAAGAAAGGATTTGGACTCACGAGTATACAGGATATTGTTACTTGTTTGCTCATATAGTATTAATTTGACATATAAGCAAAAAAGTGGCGGATTTTTAAGTTTAGTATATACAAAAAGTAAACGCATGTTGATAAGCTACGCAGTATACACAGACTATTAAAGTTGTATTGTGGTTAGCTATGACTTACTAAGCAATATAATTACTTTTTGAATAGTAGTAATTGGCGTATATATTATACTTGACTTGTTTATGTTATCAGTAGATTAGGTGTGTTAGGTTAGTGTTGGTCGCATGGGCATGTATTGGATAAATATTTAGTTGACTGGGAAGACTCGATAGGTTTATGTGGCTTCTTGTTGTCTTTATGTTTCAATGGCCGATAAAGATATAGAGAACTTTTGATATACAAATATTTAAAACTATGTCATGATTGGGACAACGAATATGATAAGGTAGTCAAAAAAACGAAATGACGAAATGTATTTAAGAGTGTTTTCAAAGCTGTGAAAATATCCAGAACGGCGGTAGTGATCTCAGAACAATCATCATGTCACATTCAATAGGATTGAAAGATAGCAAACACGTTAAAAACTTTATGGGAAATTGGAATGCAAACCTCATCAACAGTATTACTATCCCTTCCTGGTACTATTTGAAGAAAAAAAAAGAGAAAAGATTAATTCCCAGACACACAACCTGGACAAAGTCTTCGAATGGGCGAAAACCAAGGCTAGTGGTAATGTTCGAACATGAGAAATTGATTATACGACCTATAATGAATTTTTTAAGCATTGTTGAAGTTATAAAGAAGGAGCTTCAATGCGATCAAGATTTAACCTTCTTAAAAGACACTTAGATCTTTATTTAGTCTTATAAGCAAAAAAGCAATTATGCTATAAGTTATATTAGTTATGTCTTCAATTATTATATTACTCACAAACTTTTCATTGTATTACTTGCATTCTCCATAAATATAGTGAAAAACTGCTCTTAATCACATATTGGAAATGTGATATTTGTTTAGAAGGAGAACTCACAAGATAACGAAATGTAGATTTCGTTTAAATAGGATACTTTGATTTGAAATGTGGATTCGAATCCTCTAATGCATGCGAGATATGAGTTTCGAAATGTGTAACTTCAAAGATATGCTTTAATATTATTATATTACAATTATTGTTAATGGATGGAATACAATTTTCAAAAAAGTCTGCTGCAACCGAGTATAAATCTTTTATAAAGTTAAAAGACAAAGGATATTGAAAAAAATAGAGGCACACGTCTAATTGTACAAGGATTATAATATAGATCATAAGTTGTATTTTATTGTAGCTAAAACTCACTTTTTAATAGTATCTTTAAATTTGATTAAACATATAAGTATTAACTTTCCTCATTCGTGTGTATTGCTTGAAAAATAGATTCCCATTTAACTCGCAGATTCATTTAAAAATAATGGCACAATAAATTATTCAGACAATTGATTTAGTGAAGTTTATACATATGCCCGAAGAGCTATGTTGCAAGAAACACAAATGATATTGTCAGTTACGAAAATATGATAAAAATTAATTTAGTGAAGTTTATACAATAGGCCCGAAAGCTGATGTTACAAGAAACAATTCAAATGATATTGTCAAGTTGACTGAAAATATGATGAAAATTGATTTAGTGAAAATAGAAAGTCATGGATGAGTTACGTAACCGAAATCATCTCGAGAAATACAATGAATGTTTTAAAGACATGTTACAATTATCGCAAGACCAGATGCGTTCTCCTCAAAATGAGTGTATGGTTCATCGCTTGGTGTATAATAAGAAAAATACAGGTCTGGTTCTTTCGATGGCAAAAAAAATTTTTTTTTAAGTTGTGTTATGATGGCTATTATTATAGTTATTATACTTAAGGATAATAAACGACATATAAATAACGTTTTAAATAAAATACACATTATTATTGCAATGTATGTTTTATATAAAAAATTATAAAGGTAAATGACGAATAAAAAGTTAAGATTGAGATATAATTAATTAAATATTAATTCTTGCTAATTTTTATATGAAACATAGTTCTCTCAGACTAATATAACTATAGCTCACAGACGAAATTTCAAAGGGTATCAGATTGGATATTAAATGACCAAGCTACTTTGACTACATCTTCTACATTTAATTTGTTCTTATATCACATATCTCTTCGTAGAGGTAGAATAGAGTGCAGATATCTGGCAACAATCGACAGAGAAATTAAGGTGAATTTCCAGACCTCTTTTTTAGTGACTATTTAATAGTAATTCAATATATACAGCATCTCATCAGTTGTGTCTCTGACCGTTAACGGGATATGTATTTGTGAAAACTATAAAGAGCTTTGAATTCTAGCTGTCAGTCGATACTAAAACTATTTATACTTTTTTTATCTCATGATGGAAGTGTAAGCTCATTTATTAGTGTATAAGAACTAGTAGATAATATATTTTTGAGTTTAACATTTTGCATCACACAAAAGAATTTAGCATTAAACAGCTGAATGATGTATTTCTTGGCTTTGCCCACGGGAAAAAAATGCGTGAGGGTTCGCTTGTAATGTAACATAACACATTCGTGCTGCAGAATATATATGCTAGAGTATCTTACAAGATTACAACTAAAACGTAGATTACACATAATTGTCTTGAATATTAAGACCACAGATATGAGTCGTCTACACTGAAAAAGTCGACTCTTAGACAAAGTAGATATAAGTAGGAATACTTATTTTCGCGGATAGAGAGAAAAGCACATTATACATGACAGACCGAAATATCGAAAGAAGAAAAACTTGAGAGACGGAGTATTTTATAATCCTCGTCTTAAGAGACAATGTAATTAGGTGAAAACAGAAACTTTTCAACAAATTAATTTTCATTTCAGATGAACAAAGAGAATTGAAAATAGCGGTCAAAGTTAGAGCTCAAATAGGGTTGCAAATGTGGAAAGAAAAGAAAAAAAAGAAAATCAACCCAGGGAGGCAAAAAAAAAAGAGTTCAAATGGCTCGAAAATCAGAAGCTATATGTAGGTGTTTTAATGTTCTATCAGCAGAGGGAATTATTATTTTTAGAAGAACCGCCAATAGGAGGTTATTAGATGCTGGATTAAAAGCCTATCGTCCAAGTAAAGAAGCTCGAACTACTTTAGAAATGAAACGGCAAGTAACGCTGGCTCAGAATATTAAAAACTTACCTTTGTTTAAATTTACATTGTACAGTTTCTGATCGTAGCTACTATTTCTTTTTAACTCATAAAGAGCATTTGTTATAGTAAAATCGCAATGACATACTTGAAAATATATTATTACTGATTATACATTCTATTGGTTAATGTCATAATTACTGTACTTGTTTGAACTACTTGCCATCATATTCTATTCTTTTCCTAATTTCCTATTGGTTTATCTTGTCAGAATTGTATTCTTGATGATCCATTGTGGGCTTGATGATCCGTGTGCAGAGGCGTGAGAAGGCGATCAGGTGAGGAATTTAAACCCAAATGCCTGAAAAAAGATAAGATTCCAAACACTCCCCCCCCAGATAAATCATTGGTGGGGGTGCCATTTCTGTTATAAGCACCAAGTCGATTGATGATTGTTTTGAATGGCACTCATAGACAGCAATAAGTATAAAATGTACTAAAACTCTGTTACGCTACGTCAATCACGGGATGGTTTGGCAATAGCTTGGATTTTACAGGACTTCCGACACCTGTGTCATTCTGCGAATAGCTAAAAGATGGTTCGCACAGAATGCGTAGAGGTACTTCCATGGCGTGGAAAATTCACTGACATGAAGCTTATGTGAGAGTTTGTGGCCGTGGTTGAATAATGAAATACACGATGTTCAATTACGACCGAAGTAAAACTCATAGAAGCGTGTTATTCAGGTTTAGGATTCATTCTGAAAATCCGAAATTTGTGCAGACTTCAAATTGCTGCAATGCCGGTCGTGTACAAGCACTTGCGGGTGGCAAAGGTGGTCAAACCACGTATTAAATATTTATTTCGTCTGATGTATTAAAATAAAATTCAAAAAATTGAAATTAATTAAATTTTCTATAACCTTTTTATCAAAAAAGGAAATTTTTTAAAATCAATAATAAATCCTTACTGTATATATATTTATTATATATAATATATATATAATATATATATATAATATATATATATTAAATATATATTAATTATATATATATATACATATATATATATATATAATATATATTAATATTATATATACTTTCTTTCTTCATCTTCTTTTATTATACATTCCATTAGGTGCGTGACAAGCATCGGAAAGAAAAGCAGTAGGAGAGAATGATAAAACGAAAAGAAATATTAATATATATATTATATATATAATATAATATATTATTATATATAGTATATATATATATATATATATATATATATATATTATATATATATAATATATATTATATTATTTAATATACTATATATATATATATATATATATTATATATATATATATATATTTATATTATATATATATTATCTATATATATTTATATATATATATTATATATATAATATATATATAATAATATCATATTAAAAATATTATAATCTAAAACAAGCAGGCATTAAAGATCCTAAAAAACAAAGAGAATTCAGCTGCATTGTAATTTTAACAGACTGATTTAAAATCTGAAATCTACCACGCCTAAAGGTCAGATAATGCATTTCTACGGGCTACCAAGTCACTATGATACTAAATGCCTGTAAGCAGAAAATCAGAAAGGAAGGTTGTTAAACAATTATATCT
>JABUQX010020842.1:5000-33019 GCA_015478945.1 Trachelipus rathkii
ACCCAAGTCCCTCAAATAGTTCTTTTTTTCTGACTCTTTTCAAAAAAAATGCAAATCATTTTCATATTTGGGATTATTGCCGATGCCATTGATTCCTTGTGGCTCAATCTGAAAATTGGTTTAAAGTAGTGGAAACTGTTTTCCTTTCCTTTATACAACATATATCTTCGCACATCCATTGCTTAAGAATATCTTCCACTTTTTATATTGTTATAATCATCCTCAAGGAATGTAATTTTAAAGCGTGGATCAAGATAGGTAGCAAGCACAAGATTCTTATCAGTAAAGTAAATGCTGAATCTATTTTTTTACTGAATTTTTCCATGCAGATTCACCAATTTGCAGACTGTTTTCCTTTCCTTTTTAAAAAAATGCAAATCATTTTCATATTTGGGATTATTGCCGATGCCATTGATTCCTTGTGGCTCAATAAATTTGTACAATCAACAAAATTTTTAAGTATTTTTAGCAATTTTTCAAGAACTTTCCATTGTTTCTAAGCATACAGGTTTTGAATGATCACTGCAATATGAAATGAGAGCCGTCTTTTGTTCAAAAATTTTTGAAAGCATATGATACTGGCTATTACATCTGGTTTGTATATCCTGAATAAATCTGTGCTGTGGTAAATTAAATCTAGTTTGATATTCTTCATACTTGGAAATAGCTTGGGGCGAGTGATTAAAATGACCTACGATTTGTTTGCATATGGATATATTTTTTTACGTCTCTTTGTTCAAATATGGCATCATTGAGAACTAGTGTCAAAGAGTGTAAAAAGCAAGGTAATTTCTGGAATCCTGCTTGTGTAACTCCTGCAGCCATATTAGGTGCGTTATCCCTTACTATAACATGAATTTTATTAGCAGGAATATTGAATTCTTCCATAACATTTTGAAGACAATCACTTATATTAGATGCTGTGTGAGATACATGAAAAGGTGAAACTCGAAGGATAGCATTTATATTCAATAGCTCCAATTATTACAAGCCTACAAGGCAAATATTTCACTGCTCACTTACGAGTTCACGGGTATATAATTATCAAAACATATTACATAACATGACTAACGAAACATTGCCAAATGTCTGCCTGTCTGAAAATCCTAACATGATATCTTAGGCTCTACGTAAAGATGCGCCGCTCAATCCAGTTTTCTTTAATTAAATAGAATTCAGGAAGAACTGAAATTAAAAATCAATACGGCAGACTTCGAAATATTGTCTTTGAAATATCATAAAGATCGAATAAAAATTATTTTCAGATTGTATACCAAAGAATCGGTCAAAGAATCGGTATAATTTTGCCGATTCCGATTCCGATTCCGATTCCTGAAAAACAGCCGATTCCTCCGATTCCGATGCCGATTCCGATTAATCGTCCCATCACTAATATATATATATATATATATATATATATATATATATATATATATATATATATATATATATATATATATATATATATATATATATATATATATATATATATATATATATATATATATATATATATATATATATATATATATATATATATTTTAAACTATTTAATAAGAAGGAAGGGCTTAATAATTCTTAATTATTTTTTTCGTTGAAATTTTTTGAAACACTTGTGTAAGAAAAATTAAAAAAAAATAAAATTTAAGGTTTATATTCACGTTCGTCACGCACCTCCGTTTATTTGGAAAGGCACCCCAAGGGGAGCGCTCACCACCCCAGTTTGAAAATCACTGCAGTAAGTCTAGCATGAACTACTTGCTGCTGGGTGTGATATCTTTTTAAATGAAGGGAATAATGAAGGGTGAAGTCATTGGCACAGGAGTGGATATGTGGAGAAATAATAGAAAGGTAGAATGGTAGAATAGTAGAATGAAGAGTAAAAAGAGAGAGTTAGTGATTTAAGAGAACCTTGAGGAACACCATTATCAATATATTTAAAGGATGAACGGTGGCCGTCTGCAACAGGTGCTACAGAACGACCTGAAAGGAAAACAGAGAAAATATCAAAGAAAGAAAGATAGAAACCGAAAGACGGGAGTTTGGAAATCAAAGTTTTGTAAAAGAGTCTATTGAAGGATTTCGAGAGAGAGAGAGAGAGAGAGAGAGAGAGAGAGAGAGAGAGAGAGAGAGAGAGAGAGAGAGAGAGAGAGAGAGAGGAGAGAGAGAGAGAGAGAGAGAGAGAGAGAGAGAGAGAGAGAGAGAGAGAGAGAGAGAGAGAGAGAGAGAGAGAGAGAGAGAGAGAGAGAGAGAGAGAGAGAGAGGGAGAGAGAGGAGAGAGAGAGAGAGAGAGAGAGAGAGAGAGAGAGAGGAGAGAGAGAGAGAGAGAGAGATAACGTCACAGCGAAATATTAGCTGATATGCCGAAGGGCAGAAGACCAACAATCAGAAAGGAGAAAAAGAAGATCACCAATAAGGAAGAAGACCAAGAATCAGAAAGAAGATCACCAGTGAAGCGCTACTTGCAAAGGTCATACTTGCAATCAGAGATAGGATTACAAGAAATGAGGTGTTTCCAATCTTCCTGTTAAGGATGGATTGGAGAACTTTAGAAAGAAAGAAAGTTAAAGCTATTGGACGATGGTTTGAGGGGTTGAAATGGGTCTCCATTTTTTTCGGCTCAGGTTGAATGACGCACGTTTTCAGCAAGAAGGGATGGTTGAAGTAGAAATGCAGAAACCAAAAGGTTTATCAAGGCAGGATCGTACGCCTCCTTAGAGTTAAGCTAAGAGAGAAGAAGAAGAAGAAGAAGAAGAAGAAGAAGAAGAAGAAGAAGAAGAAGAAGAAGAAGAAGAAGAAGAAGAAGAAGAAGAAGAAGAAGAAGAAGAAGAAGAAATTACAAAGAGGAAGAAAGAAGAAGAAGAAGAAAAAGAAGAAGAAAAAAAGAAGAAGAAGAAGAAGAAGAAGAAGAAGAAGAAGAAGAAGAAGAAGAAGAAGAAGAAGAAGAAGAAGAAGAAATTGCATATTAGCCAAAAATAAGTAGGAAGGGATTGGGAAAGTAGGAATAGCTCCGGAATTGTCTAAGATGGAACTAGAGGCGAAGATTTGAGCGAAGAATTCATTTTAGCATAAAGCATAGCTGCAGTTGTTCTGTCGGAAGATACTACAGAAGAGAAAGAGGATGTAGCAAAGTTACTTAATATTCTTTGGAAAATACCAGAAGTGGCTTAAGAAAGATTTACAAGAAATATTTTGCACTATGTTACTAAAGACGTGTACTATTTCTCCAACTTAAACATTTCTATATTCACATCTTCCCTCACTGTAATTCCACTACTACTACTACTACTACTACTACTACTACTACTACTACTACTACTACTACTACTACTACTACTACTACTCATATAACGCTTTCCTTAGAACTAGCCGAAAGACTGAGATTAGCAGGGTTTCTGCAATATAATATCTCCTCCCTGAACTTCTGGAAAAATTGCTATTACCAATATAACGGGCCATGTGGGTTTTACATGATGGGATAACTGCACACGCTAGTTATATTAAGATGAACCATGTGTGTGTGTGTGTGTGTGTGTGTGTGTGTGTGTGTGTGTGTGTGTGTGTGTGTGTGTGTGTTTGTGTCTGTGTGTATGTGTGCGAGGTAAGCAGAGGCTTGTTCATTTTTTAGATTTTGTTTTATTCGATGGTTCTCGTGGTTCGAATTTCTTTGTTATGAGATGATTATTGTCAGTGACCTTGCATTAATAAACGAATTAATTGGCAACGATAATCGGGTTTCATAGATAAAATAATGAGATAGATACCGTTTCAAAAATTATATTTGTATAAAAATTTAAAGGTTAATTATGAACTATTTTTTTAACTAAAAGTTTGTGCTTTTTAGTGTGTATGAATTTAGGAAAAATACCAAATATTTCAGAATTGAAGAACAAGATTCCTTGAACAACAGCGAGAAGCAGCTAAATGCCCACATTTACAATTTATATTATGTGGAGCTTAATTTTCGAATTGTTTCTGTATAGTAATTTTGGTATAAATCTTTTGAAAGATTACAGAACGCTTCCTATCGGTACAATGGGTGGAAGATAAAGACTAATCTTAAAATCTCATTCAATATTATTATGGACAAATTAGTCCTGGAAGTGAAAAGGAGAATTGATCTTGGAAGAAACCCACTGAATCATTTGAATTTTTCTCAAATCTTGCAAATCTTAGTCCTACTAAATTCTGGAAGGGGCAGCAATACTTCTGCAAGCAAATGTAGCTCAAATATTGAAAAAATCGCTTTTAGACCAAATATATACATTTAAAAAAAAAATACTTTTGGGCCAAGAGGATAAAGAAATGTTTATTTTACTTTTCCTGTAGATGTTATATTTTTCTATAGTTACTGCCTGGCCTCTTCGGGATGCCGGCCTATATGATATTTATATATTATATATATATATTATATATATATATATATATGATAGTATATAATATAATATATAAATATTATATATATATATAATATAATAATATATATATATTATAAATATATATATATTATATATATGAAAACTATTTTTAACGAGTGCCTACCACCTCCAGTTACCATGTTGTTACCAGGAGCCATAAAAAGCAACAATTAAGATAAACAGAAGACAAAAGGTAAAAAAAATGAAAAGATTAAAAATATTAAAACATAACACTTTAATAGTGAGAGATAATATTAAAATGGGGAGGAGGGGACAAGACGTAACGTTTCGGACACTACCTATTGTTCCCTCTTACAGTCGCCAATTTAAAACCCAGACTTCATAAATGAAAAGAAACAAAGAATGGAATCTAAAAGATAATAGTGATGGCAAAAATTAAAGTGGGAACTTACTCGGAAAATCTTTAATAAAAAATTGTAACACAGGAACCACCGTTTACATTAAGTATTGACCATTAATAAAATGCAATATATAAGCTAACTAGTCAAATATAACAGTTAGACGGAAGAGTAGTAAATTAATATTGTTTTCTTTGAACAAAATACACCTCACAGACTGATGAATCATCACAGATCTAACATTTAACAATAAAAAAACAACAATAAAACAAAAACCCGTAATATACAATAATAATTCAATGATAAATAACATATTCAAAAAAATACTTAACAATAAAAATGGAAAAAAGAAAAATAATAAAAGTATAAAGTAATATATATAGTAATATATATATATATATAATATATATATATATAATATATATAATATAATATATGTATTATATATATAGTATAAGGGTATATTATAGTTAGTTGTATATTGATAGATTATTATATATAAATATATATATATAATATATATATATATATGTTTTCCTGCGTAAAATATATATATATATATATATAAGATATAATATATATAGTATATATATATATATATATATATATATAATATATAATATAATATATATATATATATATTATATAATATATAAATAAGGAGGATTAAAGGTTGGTGTGAAAACGATTCTTTGAAAAAATTATTTGTTTTTGGGGCAAATGCCCTCTGAGATTATTAAACGTTATTATAATTTAATGAGAAAAATTCTTTTAAGTCGATTTTTCAGTTGCGGAGAGAACAATTAAAAAGAAATTTACAGCTATTTTCAAGTTTACTCAGATGATCATTATTATGATCATGTGTTGATATTTGAAACATTTTGAATGTTATGGATGAACGGGGATGGATGTCAGTCATTTTTGTGTTGGGTGATTCTGGTGTTGAGATTTTTGAGGGTCTCTTCTTTCTTCTTTTCTCTTCTTCTTTCTTGCCTTCTCTTTTTTCTTGTCTTCTGATCTTTCTTCTTCTTCTCTTCTTCTCCTTTCTTCTCCTTCTTTTCTTTCTCTATCTTTCTTCTTCTTTCCTTCTTCTTCTTTAGCTTTCTTCTTATTCTCTTTCTTACCTTCTTCCTTCTTTCCTTTCTCTCTTTTCCTTTCTTCATTTCTTCCCTTCTTCTTTTCTTTCTATCTTCTTTCTGTTATTCAGTCTTTTCTTGTCTTTTCTCTTCTACTCTCTGACCCCTATAAATAAGGACAGAAAAGGACAGAAATTCCAACGCAGGGTAACAATTAATTATCACATCTTCCGTGAACTCCCTTACCTACGTCCTTTTACTCTTGATACTTAACCTGCTGTATTTCCATACAAAACTACTTCATCATTTCCTGTACCACCAAATCATTACAACTTTATGTCTAATCCTTTTTTTTCTTCTTGCTTTTTTGTTTGCCAATATTTGTTTTTTTTATTCTATATTTAATTTTTTTTTTTTTTTGTTTTATATTTTTTGTTTTTGTTTTTTTGTGTTTTTTTATTTTTTTTTGTATTTTCTCTTTCCTTTTTTCTCGGGGGTCGGTTTCCGTAGAGGTAAATTACTAATTTGATGTTTATTTTTTTTTTTTTTTTTTTTTTGTTTTTTTTTTTATTTTTTTTTTTGGATTTGTATTTTTTATATAAAGTGATAGTAAGCTTCTGATCATTTTTTTCCTTTTGCTTTATTTTTAATTTTTATTTTTGCATTTTTTTATTAATTGTTTCTATTCTTTTGAGTTTTTTTTTTTTTTTTTTCATAATAAGAAATTTTTTTATTTCTGTTTTATTTTTCGACATAGAAGAAGTGAGTTTTCTGCTTGGTTTGAAAAAATAAGGGAAATTCGGTACCAGCGGGAGAATAAGGGGAGGAAGAGAGGGCAGGAGGGGAGAGGTGGGAAGAAGAGAGATAGCAGATGAAAGAGAGAAGAGACATAGATGAGCAGAACGAGAGAGAGAAGAGATCAGAGATATTATTATATATATATACTAATTATATATAGTATTATATTATAGTATACTGTTACTTTCATTATAACTATTAAAATATTTATTTATATACTTAATATATATTAAAGTAGTATATGTTTATTATATATATATAATAATATACTATAGATTATAAAAATAGAGAAGAAAGAGTAGCGGTATATTGAAGTTTCATCAGAATTTGCATAGTTCGATCTAATAAAGGAAGATTAGTGAACGTCAGTATCGTTAAGCATCGTTAAACCGATTTCATCGATTTTTTCGGCCTCGAGTTTCACTTTGCCTTTGCCTCTTCCTGACTCTCTCTCTCCTCTCTCTCTCGCAATGCCGTCGAGATCAAAACAAATACAATTCGAGAAAAGACAGAGCCAAGGAATAAGACTAACGACCACTCCACTTCGAGTGGCCTTTCAAACGGAGAGACCATCCTCCCCGGTGTCTAATTAAGCAATCGCACTGTTAGCATAGGCAATAATTAAGGAAAGGTCCGTTATCAGTGAGGACCATTTCAGAAGAGGAGCTCAACGGGATAAAGGAAGTAAGGTAGATAAGGGTAGGATAGATAGAAAATAGGTGATTTATACGTATCTATGAAAATATACAAAAGAGGTGAAAAACAGATTGGCACATATATATGAAAAATATTAAATGAAAAAGAAATTTTATTAAAAGAATTTAATAAAAAACATATATAGTAATAAAAAGTGCAATAAAAAAATAGAGGAGAGAGCGAAAGAGAGAGAGAGAGAGAGGAGAGAAATGAGAGAGAGAGAGAGCAGAGAAGAGATGAGAGAGGAGAGAGAGAGAGAGAGAGAAGAAGAGAGAGAGAGAGAGAGAGATGAGAGAGAGAGAGAGAAGAGAGAGATTGTATTATAAGAGGTGGATAGAATGAGACAGAATTTGGTTATGATGAGAGAGAGATAGAGAATGAGAGAGAGAGAGACAGAAGAGAGAGAGAAGAGAGAGAGAGAGAAGAGAGAGAGAGAGAGAGTAGGCAGAGAGACAGACCAGAGGCAAAGACTGAGAAACAGAGACGAAAACAGAGAGAAAGAGAATTTGGTTATGATGAGAGAGAGAGCAAAGAGAGAAAAACAGAGAGAGAGAGAGAGAGAGAGAAGAAGAGAGAAGAGAGAAGAGAAGAGAGTAGAGAGAGAAGAGAAGGAGAAAGAGAGAGAAAAGAGGAGAGAGAGTGAGAGAATGAGAGAGAGAGAGTTTAAGAAAAGCTAAAGAAAGGAAGAGAGAGAGAGGAGGAGCGAGAGAGGAGGAGAGAGAAGAAGAGAAGAGAGGAGAGGTTTTTTGGTTTTGGGTTTTAAAAGAAAAAAAGGGAAGGAGGAAGAGAAAGTAAAGAAAGAGGGAAAGCAGAAGAAATATAGGTTATTTGGGTTTTAAGAGAGAAGAAGAGCGAAAGAGAGAGAAAGAGAGAGAAAGGGAGGGGAGAGAGAGAGAGAGGGAGGGGGAGGAGAGAGAGAGAGAGAGAGAGAGAGAGAGAGAGAGAGAGAGTTTGGTCATGCTCTCTCACTCGATAAAGATATGGTGTTGGCTTTTATCAGCGAACAATTTTCGTCTTATAAATAAAGACGCGCGAAAATTTCATTACGGAATCAATAGCAAGCGTTTAAACTTCAACTTTATGCATCTCTCTTTGTCTTCAAATGAACAATTTACATTAGATTGTAATATATATATATTATATATATATATATAATATGATATATATATATATAATACTATATATTATATAATATATATATAATACTATATATATATATATTAATATATATATGTGTGTGTTGTGTGTGTGTGGTGTGTGTGTGTAGGTGTGTGTGTGTGTTGTGTAGTGTGTGTGTGTGTGTCGTGTGTGCGCTCAGTACTTACGATGTAGCTTTAATTATTATTATTATTTACTTGCCTTTTATTTAGTAAGTGGAGAGAATAAGAGATTTTGGTTTGTGGTGTTTTGTTGAGTAGAGACAAGAAATGTTTTTGTAAAGCTCTCCACGAAACGCGTCATTATAATAGAAGAAATAAAAAGAGTTGACTGACAAGAGGAGAAAGAGTTAAATAAAAGCCTGGAATAATGAAAGGAAGTGATATATAGAGTTTAATGAAAGGAAGAGTGATATAAGACGTTTAATGAAGAGTGATATAAGAGTTTAATAAAGCATGAAATAATAAAGTAAGAGTGGAAAAAGAGTTTAATAAAGCCTGGAATATAAAGGAAAAGTTTTTAAACTCGTAATGTATTTTCGCTTCCGAAAGTCTCTGGTTTTCATCAGAGCGTTAAAAACGGTAGTTCAAATCTTCCTTTGACGTTTTCAAAGGGAAATTCGTGTTACCGTTTTCACTTTTATTCTAACAAAGGGAAATGCAAGCTAGGTTTTTTTTTTTTTTTTTTTTTTTTTTTTTTTTTATCTTAATAAGACTGAGTTACACTTATTAACAAGTATGTTTGCAAATACTAATTTAGTTTATGTTTTCATATAGCTCCTACTCATATTGTTTTTTTTGTTTTTTTTTATTTTTGTTTTTCTTTCTATTTTCTGGTTGTAAGGTTGCCTAGCGCACCGGGTGCGGTGCGGTGCGGTGCCTGTGATCTACATTTTTGGTTTGGCTGAGGCACACCAACTTCTCTGTGTCACGATGAGGTACGGACAACAAATTCTTTTGGTGCGTAGCTCCCCGCGCTTACTCTGGTGCTGTCGTGCGGTGCGGGTGCTATTCAAACCCTAACCACACTTCATCCGTATTCAAAGAAGTTGAGTTGACACTACTAGTGGTGCATGCAAATCCAGTGTCCCGATAAGGTACGACAAAAAATTACTTTTGGTGCGTAGTGCGTTTACTCTGGTGCTGTGCGGTGCGGTGTGGTGCGGTGCTAGGCAAACCCTAACCACAGTTCATTTCCAGGAGTTTAGTTCGACACTACTGTAGTTTAAGACTTTAAGTGACTACTTTCTTGAAAACTTTTAGAGTATGACACGGAAGAATAAGATGGTAGGAAGATGGTAGGGTGGTTACAACGTGGGGAAAAGGGGCGGAGAAAAGCAGAAACCCCCGAATCACAGTGACTCCACCTGTAAGACGAAAAACTAGCTGACAACCGTACAACGTTGCTATCTACCCTTTGGATATTCTTTAACAAAAAAACAAAAAAATCGCAACCATCGAAATTAGTAATTGGCAACTATTCAGGAAAAATTTGATTCACTGAAAATAGAATTCGCAAAGCGCTCTTAAATTACGCGAGACAAAGAAATCCTCTTTACTTAGTTATTTCATTTATTATTTCCACTTTTCTTTTTAGATTATATACTTTTATCGTGAAAATAAATATCATTTAATACCATCATGATAACTAATATTTAATATTGCTACTTAAAAGTTCGTACCAGGAATCGAAGTGGAGACCCACACTAGTCACTATGCAAACCGACATCTCTTTATTTTAGAGCAACAACAGTATTCTCATAATTGAAATAAAAAAATAAAAATCTTTATAATAATTCTTTTGTATCATATTATTGTAAATATTTTAATAAGTTTTAATAACACGTTTCAACAAAGATTTTTCATCAGAGCACTACTATTACTACAACTACTACTACTACTACTACTACTACTACTACTACTACTACTACTACTACTACTTACTACTACTAATAATAATAATAATAATAATAAATAAAAAAAAATAAATTTAAAAAATTTTTAATAATAAAAAAAAAAAAAGTTTTTTTTTTTTTTTTTTTAAAAAATTTTTTTTTAATAGAAATAAATATATTTTTTATTTTTATTTTTTTAGGAATATAAATTAATTGCTATAATAATAATAATAATAATAATAATAATAATAACAATAACAATAACAATAATAATAATAATTAATAATAATAATAATAATAAATAATAATAATAAGTTAATAATAATAATAATAAAAAGAATAATTAAATTAATAAATAAGAATAATAAATTATTAATAAATAACAATAATCAATAGTAACCTTAATAAATAAATAATAATAATAATAAAATAATAATAATAATTAAATTAACAATAATAATGAATAATAATAATTAATTAATAATAAAATTAATAATTTGTTAAATAATTTCATTTTTTTTAAATTTTTTATCCATATAGCTTAATTCTAAAAATATAATAATAATAATAATAATAATAAATAAAAATAATAATAATAATAATAATAATAATATAACTAAATAATAATAAGTAATAACGGTACTAAGAAATAAGAATTAAGATATATAAGAAAAATAGGAAGTAGAATGGGACTAAGAATTAAGAAATAAGAAAAATAGGAAGTAGAACAGGAAGAAGAAGGAGAAGAAGAAGAAGGAAGAAGGAAAAAAGAAAAGGAAGAAGCATAAGGAAGACGAGAAGAGTTGTGCAAGCTAAAGAAGAAGAAAAGGAAGAACCTAGGGACTGATAGAAATTAAAGAATAATTTCTTTTTTTTAGAACCCTTTTACAGTATAAAATAAAAACTACTTCTTTACAGAGAAATCATGGATCACAATACAGATATTAGCGATCGTAAGAGTAGAAAAAAGAAGCCCCTTGATAACTTTTCATAACATTGGCTTTTCCTCTTACGAGGCACTTACTTGGCACTCAGAAGACTCCCTTTAAAATTGACGGCGTAATGAGAGTGGAACGAGGCCAGTAACCCTTTTCATAAGGAAAGTATTTTTGGACGGGACTATTGGAGAGCGAGAGGAATTTTATTCTTATTTTTGTTTTCCTATTTATTTATTTATACAAACTATGAAAAATTTTAAACGCAAACATTCATAAAAGATATTATATAATATATATATATATATATATATATATATATATATATATATATATAATATAATATATATATATATATATATATATATATAATAATAATATATTATATAATATATAAATATATATATATATATTATATATATAATATATATATATATATATATATATATATATTATATATTATATATATATATAATATGGACCCTCTCTGTTTTACGACTTCCGTCATAGTAGGAGAGTGATTCCGGACTACGACTCTTTTACCCCATCTTACCTTGACCTTTTTTGACCTCTTTTACCCCACCCTAAAAATTTGGGCAAACCGCATTTTTTGGGCCCAAATTTTTCACCTGACTTGACCTTGACCACCTACCTAACCTTTTTTGGCCTCTTTTACCCCACCCTAAAAATTTGGGCAAACCGCATTTTTTGGGCCCAAATTTTTCACCTGACTTGACCTTGACCACCTACATGACCTTTTTTGGCCTTGACCACAGTGCTTTTTACCTGCCCTCCCACCTTTTTGACCTATACCGACCTTGACCTTGACCATCCTGTACCTCTTTGGCCCTTGGACCTTTGACTGACCTTGACCTTGACTTGACCTTGGCCTTTTTTAACCTTGACCTTTTTGACCTTGACCTTTTTTGACCTTGCCCTTTTTGACCTTGACCTTTTTTACCTTGACTTTTTTGACCTTGACCTTTTTTGCCAACTCTAATTTTTTGGCAACCCTAATTTTTTGGCAACCCTAATTTTTTGGCAGCCCTATTTTTTGGCAACCCCAATTTTTTTCGGCCACCTTGATTTTTGGCAACCCTTTCGAAGAAGGGTTGCGGCGCCCAAACGGTTGCGTTAGCAACCGTTGTACTGTACCCCACCCTAATTTTTCGACCAAGCCCTTTGTTCTTCCATGGTCATATTTTGGCCCAACGGTAATTTTTGGCTTCATTTAGGGGCTTAGCCCTTTTTGATGGTCTTTACCTGTGTTTGACCATGAATATTCGGTCACCAATCTATACACGCGCTGAGCGCTTGGCGCACACACACACACACACACAACAACAACACACACACACACACACACACACACACACACAACACCACAACCAACACACCCACCACACAACTTATAACATACAATTCACTATGACACTTACACTTCCTCCATAGATACTTGCACTTACATTTAAACTTATACACACGTACAAACACACGGACCAAATCCCTTTGGTCCTTCCGGGAGGTCAATTTTGGAACCCACGGTTAATTTTTTGTCCTTCCTTTAGGACTTTAGCCTTTTGATGTCTTTAAACCCTTGTTTTGGACCATGATATTTCGACTTGAACCTGCCAGATACCATGGGTCCAATTTTTGACCCACGGTAACTTGATGGGCCTTGATGGTTCCCAACACCGTAAAGGAAGGTATTCTAGGGAAATTGTTTTCTATTAGTGTTCTATGAGTATTAGATGCAGTGCTAGGTGAGGTGCCAGGGGGGAAGTGCCAAGTGAGTTGCAATGAGTGCCAATGTGAAGTGCCAAGGTGAGTTGCCAATGGAGTGCCAAGGTGAGTGCCACATAAGTCCAAGTTGAGTGCCACATAGGTGGCCAAAGTTGGGAGTGCCACATATTAGTGCCAACTGAGTGGCCACTTTTTTCAAAGCCTTTTCTTTAAGCCTCCCCTGAAGGCCTAAGAATAGGCCCTAATATGGGTGGTCTTACCCTAGGTAATAAGGATGGGAACCCGAATGGGTGTTAACATACAATCTGCTAGAATGCTTCCTACTACGAGTTAAGTATTTTTATAACACTTATAGCATGACAGATTATATATCTAAAGAGTTACACAGTTGAGACACTGACCCCAAACGTTTCCGAGTCCGAGGTTCCGAGGTTTCCGCATCCCGCAGGCGAACCACCGTCCGCGAAAAACCGCCCCCCGTTGCCGCCCCCGCCAGGGCGCAAATATTCCCCGCCCGCCCGGCGTGCCGCCCGGCAGGGGGGCGCAAATAAATTTTTCCGCGTACGCCCGAGGCCGCGTGCGTCCGCAGGACGCCAAAATTCCCGCGGTGAACGAAAAAATGAATATCAATTGTAAAATTCAAAGGGGAAATTTCGTTTCAAATATACTTTGAGTCATTCATTTTTTACTACAATTGTAGGAAATTTTATTAAAAACATATACTTTACATTACCTTTAAAAAGCAGTAAAGGCAGTAAAACAAATTAGGAGGGTTTATACCTTAAACCAACCTAGGGGGATTAGGATGCCTTTTGTTTTTACTGGCTTATACTGGCCTTTACTTTCTTGCTTTACTGCTTTACTCATTTTAACTGCTTTAACTCAATATATTTATAACAATTACATACCTTAAAAGCAGTAAATCAGTAAAATTCAATAGAGGTGTTATAACCTAAAACACCTAGGGGATTAGTATGCCTTTTTGTTACTGCTTTACTGCTTTTTAACTCAATCTTTTTACTGCTTTAAACTCATGTTTTTTACTGGCCTTTAACTTCTCTGCTTTTACTGCTTTTAACCTCTTGCTTTACTGCTTTAAACTCTCTGACTTTACGTGGCTTTAATTAAACTCAATTATTCATTATTCTACTTGGACGAGTAATATGTGGAGGAAATTTACGTTGCCGAAGTCCGGCTACAATGTTCTTGAAGCTTGGACCAAAACAGGTTGTGGGTAAAACCTTGTCTATTTATAAATATTTTAAAGGGAAATGGAGGGATTTTGAAACAAACCCCTGTAAAAAATTGAATATGGTGTATAATGTTATCAGGAAAAAAATTTTATGAAGGAATAAAGAATGGATTCAATTTCATTGAAAGGCATAATACTTGATATTAGGATTCGCTGACAATATACAAGGCCACAAAATTTTATTAGATGATTTAATGCACAAATTGAATTTGGAATAGGGCAGAAGCATCACAGTTTATTCTCACCATTCTAAAATATTCTCTGTGTTTTCAATAAAACGCAGGAATATTTTTTCATCAAGCAAGCATATGCGAAAGTGTTCTTTAAACACAACAGTAATTACCCTGTTGTTTGGACAGAGAAGAGACATTGAGGCAAATTAAATGTATTGGCAACTTCAAATTGTTTCCTCTTCAAGGAAAGAGTCTTTAAAAGTAATATAAAGGAGGGTTACTTCCGTCCCCCCACGGTTATTTGAGGTTTGTTGAACTCACCCCAAAAAAACACGCACAGGAGTGCTGCCCGTACCAAAACATTCTTGCCCTATGAGATAGGGAAAACTGTATACATAACCTGAATTAATGAGAAAGCTCTAGTTGCAAAGTATTTTACCTCTTATAAAAAAATTTTAAAAAAAGTTGAAACCATCTGAAAAAACGTAAACTAATTAGTTGAGAGATGAGGAAATTTCATTCCAGTGTGTATGTGAAGTCTGTTTAAATCTAATAAAAGGAAATGTTCCTTTAAAAACCAGGCCTCAGAAAGGTAAAAGCTACGTCGTTATTAGAAACATTCATTAAAAAAAACTCTCCCTCAACATTAAAAAAATTTTGAAAATAAAAAGGAAGTTACTTACAAGAAGGAGGGAGGCGTATTCCTGGCATACCTTCTTCTCCGTTATAGGCTCCCATGATAAAAAAAAAACTAAGTGGTTATCCCCTAATTGAAAAGGAACGGGTTGCTGTACTTTCCATATATGAGATGACGAAAATGAAGGTATTAATAAATACAGCATTCTTACAAGAATTCAGTTTCCTCCAGATTTCATCACTTCACAACCTTCAATATGGGCCCATTATTGCCACCACTGCGCAAAATCCAACAAATTTCACAGTTCAATCATTTCACCAAACCCCCATTACACGCAGATATGACAAGCCCAATTGCAATTGACAAATACAACCTCTTTCACAATCAGCAGGCAAACAGTTGACCCACAGGAAATCCTTATATTGGGAAACGACTCAATTTATCATGTCCAAGCATGGCCTCTACCTTCTAAGCTTATATTGCATCCTAAAAGTTGAACAGATAACCAATATGAGGAAAAGAAGTGTACATGGATATAAATTCCAAGACATTAAAACATCATGAGAAACGCATCTATATTCAAGGCGGCCATACAAAAAATTAAAGATCTAAAGGGACTTTTCACCTACATCCATCCCTACGTATCCGTTTAAACCCGATGATTGTAGAATATAAACCTAATGAAGTAAAACTTGAAGTGGAAAAAAATTGAAGATGTTAAAATTAAAAAATATCTAGAGGAGAGCTACCCTAAAATAGAGTGCCCGTTAAATTCAGGGAAATTAAGCTTTATATATATTTTAAAAACCCAATTACTTTGAATGAAGGCTAGGGCAGATCGTTAATTGACTGCATGAAATTAGTTAAAAGGATCAAAATATTTGTGGATGATAGCTGATCTTCTCACGAACTGGGAAAGAAAAGGGGCCCTGTAAAAGGAAATGGAATGATTATCCAAAACAAAAGAAACTTCAGGGGACTATTAATTTTTCCCAGGAAAGGTTTAATCCTTAAAAACAACGCGATTAGCAGACTTGGATAATATCCCCATTACCGCCAAGACCTGATTCAAGGTCCCTCAGGGCACTTCTTACGCTTTCAGATAAATTTAAACGGTGTTACCAGACTAAGGAAAAGCACTATAATTTAAAACATAGGTGGATTAAATCGTAATTATGTATTATTATTTTCATATATTTATTTAGTTGTAATGCTTGTATATAAAATAAAATAAATATGTTATTTTTATATTTTATTTTTTTTAACCCTTTTAACTTTATAGCACATTTTGTACATATAAATTAAGTTTAACCATTGGTCAGTAGGGCCAACATGGGAGGCAAAAGGAAAGGAGGTTGATTAAGTATTACTTCAAATCTGAGGGGAAAACCAAAATAGTTTTGGGGTTTCACTAGGTTTGCTTTAGGTATCCTAATATTGAGAAAAAAGAGTTAAAAGCATATTTGGAGGGTGAAGAGGCAAATTATAAATAAATAAATGATGTTATTTAGACCTTTTTCTTTTGATCATTCAGATCATTATAAGGCACATTTGGGTATTATATATTATATATATATAAATATAATATATACTATATATATATATATATATATATATATATAATATATATATTATATATATATTATGATTATATATATATATATAAGCGTTTACATGGGTCAGTAGCCAACATGGAGGCAAAAGGAATTAAGTTTGATAAGTATTACTTCAATCTGAGGGAACCAAATAGGTTTTGGGGGGTGTCACTAGTTTGCTTTAAGGTATCCTTATATTGAGAAAAAAGAGTTAAAAAAATATTTAGAGGGTGAAGAGGCTTTTACTCTACATAAACCTGTAAGAAAAAAAAATTCCTACACAAACAATCAGCAGGCCACTTGACAGCTGAGACCATATCTGCTAAGGCGGATAAGGAAAAAAATGATTAAAATATTATCTTAATTAATGAAGGATTTTCAATTCATTACTTTTACAATGGACCGAATACTCTAGATACTTGTGGCTGAA
Source organism: Trachelipus rathkii (assembly GCA_015478945.1). Lineage (NCBI taxonomy): Eukaryota > Metazoa > Arthropoda > Malacostraca > Isopoda > Trachelipodidae > Trachelipus > Trachelipus rathkii. The sequence continues at coordinate 22,165 of JABUQX010020842.1, forward strand.
GCCCAATAAAAAATAAAAGAATCCAGCTACAGTGGCCAATGCTGTACTTTGAACTTATACGAAGGACGAGGCAGAGAAACACCTAAAAATTCATTTTTGGGGGACAGATTTCAGGAATGGGAGGTTCAAGGGTCCTGAGAGTTTCAGGAGCTGCTTCTGGGGAGTATGGTATAAAGCTATTACAATACCATTTTCCGGTAAACAAAAGCGGGCTATAGTTGGAAAAGAAGTACAGGCGTTTTACTAATTAAAAGAGGGGCATGCATAGGGTATTTTTACTAAGATGAACACTTTAAAAATATATTTGATATACTGAAACGATCTAGCTTATTTCTTAATAAACAGATTCTTACCATAGAAACCTATAAAGACAACTCCTTTAGCAATGTCAAAAACTAGAGGCTGTAGAAACCACATCTTGTGAAAAAGGAAAAAACCAAAAATAAAAAGAAAAATTCGAGGAATAAAGGTGAATGACTATGTGAAAGGAGTATCTTCGATCAGAAGCAAGATTTCAGAAAAGGATATTTGGAAAGGCTGGAAATGGGACGACGGGAGGTTTTTTAAAGTCACAATATTCCGAGCATTCGAGTGATAGTTTAAAGTTATATTATTTCTGGAGGGATTTAGATGGTGAAAAAAAATAAAAGGAGGGTCTTTTAACAAAGAATACAAAAAAAGTGTTAACAATCCTGAAACTCATGAATATAAAATTGAAAAAAATATAGCTACGGAGAGAAAAGGAAAAATAAACAGTATCTGGTGAAATGGAGGGGATATCCTGCCAAGTTTAATACTTTATATAAAAGCAAGTGAAGTTAAGAATCATTAATCAGTTGTCATTATAATCATGGAGAGTGTAAGACCCACATTAACTCTCTCCCGTCTTCAGGGCCTCCTTTTGGGATTTACATCCTGAATTAATAAAACCTCTGGATTTACAACTTTGTGTTAACTGTTAATGAAATCCTATTACAAACTTGAAGAGGAGGGCATACCGAAGGTTAGGATTATGTGAAAAATTGATATTTAAAATACGGCTAATAAAAATTCAAACAAAACAGTACACACTGTGGTTGTACAGAAGTGTTAGAAAATGTGTTGAAAAACTATTATTACAAGTGGAAGATACTTCAGGAATCTGGAAAAGGACTACAATGCGAAAAAAAGGTGGAATACGACAAACATTTGCTACAAGGAAGTGAATTACTTTCTTTGAAGAATTTGCTCTGCGACCGAAGCTTATTAAAATCGGTGCTATTTCAGTCAATTTAAACGACCTCTTGATATGGAGTTAGTGGTAAGGAAATCTTGGTATACAAAAACTGAAATGCGTGGCGACCTATGAAAGAAAAAAGTAATAATATTTTAAGGATCAAACAGAAGTGTAAAAACCTTGCGAAGCACCGTGTACGTTTTTTTTCTCGAGCGGGTTCACAGTGGCAAGCGAAAACATATTTTCGTAAACGTCGATTGCTGAGCTGGAATATACTTCCATGATTATCCCCTACTATGTTGAAGAGAGTTATACTATCCTGTGGAGAATAAAACCCTTTGACTTGCATGAACAAAAATGAACGCAGGGACCGAGTACTGCATTATAACATTGTACACCATCCGAGATTGCTCCAGCCATCCTGGTATGGGCTTATGTATATACAAAATATATTGATTTTCTCAAATAATGTAGGGTTAATACTAAAGCCCTTTATTAAGGAGTAAGTATATTTTTCCCAAAAGAGAGTAAAGTTATAACATTTCCTTAATGTTCATTATCTTCCCTCTGAATAGGATCAATTTTTTGGACTTCTGTACCGCGTGCATAATAAAAAGGATGTAGGAAAGGAAATTTCCCTTCCCCTTTTACAGGGGGACGGAGCATTGTTATGCAAAGTTCATATTAGAAAGGAAAACAGATGCAGTAATTAACAGGCATACATTAATGGATTATATAATAAGGGGTGTAAGTCAGATAATATTTTTCATTCATTAACATACTCTCACAGTGTAAGGATAGGTATAAGAAAGACACTCCTGTTAAGGAATGACGAAGAAAACGGGTATTTCAGAGGAACAAAAATGCAGAGGGGGTATGGCCTTGGGGGATTTTTCGCCAAGCTATGGAGAAGTGCAAGGCCTTTACTCAGGAGAGGTGGTGAATATTTAGGTAAAAAAAGCTATAAGAACAGGTTTGCATTCTATTCAGATATTGCGGCCGGAAATAATCCTCGTGCAGCATTTAAAAGACGTATTGTAGCCGATGTTTCAGATAAGATGTTGGATTGATGTTAAAGCGTAAAATAAGGACGTTAAAATGGGTTCAGGTCCAAGGACGATGGGGCAAAAGAAGATTGTCATAAAGGAAAAAAGGGCTAAAGCGAAAAAAACTTCTAAGAAAAAAATTGTATTGATTGTATTTGCTATTTAATTTACAACTGCATAAACTTTATTTACGAAAGCTGGTGTATATAAGCGTAAGGTTTCATGAAAATGTTTTCATTATAACGGACCAGAGCTCGCACATTGCCAAGATTGGCACTTTCCTTCATCTCCTTCCTAGTCACTGATTTTGTAAGAGTGAATTGGATCTCTTTCTCCGATGAAAACCCTACACAGATTGCGTAGCGAGGGTCCAACTTTAATCAGTAGTAATCCTCTGCATTCAATTACCAATTCAGATTGTTCCTCTTTAGAGTTCAATATTCCAGGCAACTTTCTGATTCAGTACTTAAGGGCAATCCCTCTAATGGTGTTTTTATATGTAAAAAAACGAATTGGACAAAAAACCGTGATGGTACAAGATTCTTTCCTAAACCGGGTGATGACCATATAGTATATACAGGATATCAAATTCCTGTTTATACATGTTTCACCACAGGTTGAAGTCTATTCTTAACGGAAACCTTTCACTAGTGCATCCAGCTGCTTAATTATCCTTATAGGAAGCTATATAGAACATTTGTGAAAATTATTTCAGGACGATGCTAAAAACAATCTCATCTTCAATCATGTGGGTTTTACAGTTTCAAAGATGAAGCTGCACATTTATAAGATAAAGCAGCTAAAGTCATTAAATAATACTTATGGAATTTTACGGGTCGATAAATGGCGATTCTTCTCTCAAGGAAGGGAATTTCATTCTACCATCTGTAGGGATATAGAACATCATTTTTATTTTTCACGGATCAAAATCCTAAAATTTTGCTCTTAAAAAATAAAAAAAGTAAAACCTACTGCTACAGCTGTAATTGTCCTGAACCTGGTTTTCAAAAACTGCTGGAAGGCTTAAAATTCTCGATGTTAGAAGATTTGAAATTATCACCACAGCGACATTTGGGAAATTGAAAAATTTCGCTTTTGAATACTAACAGCAAAAGTACCCTATTAAGAGGAGTTGAACCAAGATTATTTAAATTTCACTCAAGGGATTTATCGAGTATCAAATACCCTTAAAAACATTGTGAAAACGGAAATTTACCACATAAAGTAATAATAGGGATATGTGGAACATGGAAGGACCTACTCCGGGAATTTATAAAAAAGTTCACCCTATAAAATTCAACACCTTTCGGACCTTTAGGGGGCCTTCAGTTAACTGTGAATGGACTACCTCACGGACCCGTGATTATGAAATGTTATACAACGGAGAACCTATCTCTCTGTACGCGGCCTTTTTACGACTTAATAGCCAATACTGTATCATGTATGCATAAAGCAGGACAGCTTTAAATCTTGAAGAATACGCAAAAAGAATAGTTAAATTTATATTGCGTATGATCTTTACTGCGGACCTTTCGCTTGTAACGGCCTATTCATTTTAAAACATTTGAAGGGGGAAAGGGGCACCCTTAAGGGAACTAAGTCTCTCTTTTGGATCGAATTCGTACAATCGGCCCATCCCACTGATGGATTCTATCTTGAGCATCCTTCAAACTCATTTGAAATTGACACGAGTTACGCAACGTTACTTTTGGGAAATATGTAAAGATGGAAATGAAGGAGGAAATAAACATCGGTGTTTTTAAAAATTGAAACCCTCCGCTTTTTAGGTGTCGTTTGCTATTAACGAAATAAACTCTATAAAGTTGGAGAAGGATACCTCTGCTTCATATTCAATACATTGCTTCGTCACATCACCTCAACAAGGGGAAAACATTGGGATTTTCCGTTTATAGGAGCAAAAAAAAACGGATACTGTTCACATAATTATTCTTTTGAACTTAAAAATTTATTATTGAATAATCATTATATTACCTATTTTTTTAAATATAATAATGTAAGCTGTGTAAAAAACTATGTCTTACCCTGTTCAGCCCTTATATTCCAATTTATGTGGGGTCTGTCTATTGTATTTATTTCATATGTTTTTTAAATAAAATGTATCGGTTTTAATAAAACTTGTAAATATATTTGATTGCTAAAAAAATTTTGTATTGTCAATGATTTTTAGTAGTTTCTGATTATGTTAATAAAATGCTTTAAAAATGAAAAAAACGCGATTGTTCTACTGTCCCTTAAAACTTCGATTATTTATATAAAAAGGTTTAATAAAAATTGTACAATTTTATTTTAAAATAAAATGTTATTATAAAAAACACTGAGATTTTATTCTTACAATACAAATTAAAAATAAAAAAGTATAAAAACAAAATAAAAATAAGAAAATAATTAAATAAAAAGTATAAAAACAAAAAAATAAAAAATTATGAAAAGAAAACATAATGTTTAAAAAAATATATGAGTTTAAAGCATTAAAGCAGAGAGTTAAGCAGTAAAGCAGAGAGTTAAAGCAGTAAAACAATGAGTAGAAAGGCAAGTAAAAGCAGTGATAAAGCAAAGAGGTAAACAGTAAAACAAAGGGCCATTACTAGATCCAATAGGTGTTAGGAATAAACACCTCTATTGATTTAACGATTTAACTGCTTTAAGGTATGGTAATGTTAATAAAAATATGATGTAAAGCAGTATAAAACATGAGTTAAAAGCAGTAAAGCAGAAAGTTTTAAAGCAGTTAAAAGCAGTAAAACAAAGGGCATACTAAATCCCCTAGGTGTTGGTCAATAACACCTCTAATTGTTTTACTGCTTTAAGTAGCAAAAAGGTATATGTTTTTAATAAAATTTCGTTACAATTGTTAGTAAAAATGGGAATGAACTCATAGTAATATTTGAAACGAAAAATTCTTTGAATAGGTTTACCATGATATTCATATTTTGTCGTTCACGCACGGGAATTTCTGCGGTCTGCGGACGCACCGGCGGGCGGTACGCGGGAAATTTGCGCCTGCGGGCGCACGCGGCGGGCCGGGGGGAATAATTGCGCCTTCGGGCGCACGCGGCGGCGGGTTTCGCGACCGGTGTTCGCCTGCGGACGCGGGACTCGGACCTCGGGAAAAACGTATTGGCGGTTCACTGTCTCAACGCGTAAACTCTTTAGATATATATTCTGTCATGCTATAAGTGTATATAAAAATACTTAACCGTATAAGGAAGGCATTCTAAGGCAGATTGGTAATTGGACACCCATTACGGTTCCTTCCATACCTTATTAAACCTAGGGGTAGACCAACCCCATTTTAGGGTTATTCTTTAGGCTCAGGGAGGCTAGAAAAGGCTTGAAAAAAGTGGCACTCAGTTGGCCCTATGTGGCACATCACTTGGCACTATGTGGCACTCAACTTGGCACTCAATTGGCACTCACACTGTCACTCATTGGCACTCATGGCGCACTCCCAACTTGGCACTCACCTGCGCACTCACCTGGCAAACTTCATCTTAATTACTCATAGAAAATAGAAAACATCCCTAGATACTCCTCTTCTACGGTGGATTGGAACCATCAAGGGGGGCCATCAAGTTACCGTGGTCAAAAATTGGCCCATGTTATCGGCAAAGGTCAGTCCGAAATTTATCAATGGTCAAAAACAAGGTAGAACATTCAAAAGGGCTAAGTCCTAAAGGAAGGACAAAAAATACCGTGGGGTCAAAAATTGGAACCCCCGGAAGACCAAAAGGGATTGGTTCGTGTGTTTGTAACGTGTGTATAGTGTAAATGTAAAGTTGCAAGTAATCTATGCGAGGAGTGTAATTGTTCATAGGTGAATGTATGTATAAAGTGTGTTGTGTGTGTGTGGGTGTGTGTGTGTGTGTGGTGTGTGTGTGTGGGTGTGTAGTTGTGTTGTTGTGCGTATGTGCGCGGCTCCCGCGGTGTATAGATTGACCGAAATATCATGGTCAAAACAAAGGTAAAAACATCAAAAAGGGCTAAGGCCCCTAAATGAAAGCCCAAAAATTCCGTGGGCAAAAAAGAACAAAAAGGGGTCAAAAAATTTAGGGTGGGGTACGTACAAACGGTGCTAACGCAACCGTTTGGGCGCAACCCCTTCTTCGAAAGGGTTTGCCAAAAAATTCAAGGTGGGCCGAAAAAAAAATTGGGGTTGCCAAAAAAATAGGGGTTTGCCAAAAAAATTAGGGTTTGCCAAAAAATTAAGGGTTGCCAAAAAGTCAAAGGTAAAAAAAAAGCCAAGGTCAAAAAAAGTCAAAGGTCAAAAAAGGTCGAAGGTCAAAAAAAGGTCAAAGGTAAAAAAGGTCAAGGTCCAAAAAGGTCAAAGCGTCAAAAAAAGGGGTCCAATGTTTCAAAGGGTCAAGGTCAAAAGGTCAAGGGGTCCCTCAAAGGAGGTAACCAGGATTGGTCAAAGGTCAGGGTAATAGGTCAAAAAGGGTGGCGAGGGGCAGGTTAAAAAAGCACGGTGGTCTAAGGGCCAAAAAAAAAAAGGGTCATGTAGGTTTGGTCAAGGTGTCAAGTCAGGTTGAAAAAAATTTGGTGAATGTTTGACGCAGGGCCCAAAAATGCGGTTTGCCCAAATTTTTAGGGGTGGGGTAAAAGAGCCAAAAACAAGGCACGGTAGGTGTCAAAAGGTCAAGTCAGACGTGGAAAAAAAATTTGGGCCCAAAAAATTGCGGTTGCACCCAATTTTTAGGGTGGGGTTAAAAAGAGCGTCAAAAAAGGTCAAGGTAAGATGGGGTAAAAGAGTCGTAGTCCGGAATCACTCTCCTACTACTTCCGTCAGTTTTGAATTTTTTTTTGTTTTTTTTAAATATAATATTTAGTAATATAGATAACACATTATAAGCAATTTAGTGGGTAACGGACATGTATTCAAAAAAATATATAGACCTTTTTACGTTTTATAAATTTTTAGTTCTTTAATTTTTTTTTTTTTTTTTTTTTTTTTTACTCTAAAAAGGAATACCAAGGGTAAACCGCAAAAAATGGCAGGGAGGTTCGGGGGTCTCCGGCCCTTTCCCGGGGGTATTGGAAAACGTGCCCCCCCCTCCGAGCCCCCTAATTTTTTTTTTTTTTTTTGCGTTTTTTTTTAGTAATTTTTTGTTACATTTTTTATTAATAAAAGCCTTATACGCTTGATTCAAATAATTGTAAATTGGTTTTCTTTAGTAAAAGTTGTAGTACTTTTTGAGATATTTAAATTATGAAAAAAAATGTTTTTTTTTTTTGTTTGTTTTACATTTTGTAATAAGCTTTATACGCTGCTTCTTAAAAATATGTAATTGGTTTTTCTGTAAGTGTTGTACTTTCGAGAATATTCATTTTTTAATAAAAATAATTAATTGAAAATGTGATTTTTAAAAATTATTACAAAATAACTTAAATTAACTTTTGATTCATGTCCGTTACCACTGAAATTCATTGTTGGTATTATATAGTAGCAATAATATTTAAAAAAAAAAAAACAAAAAAAAATTAAAACTAGAACAGTCGGGCGTAGAGACCTATATATATAATATAATTATTATTAATATATATATAATTATAATATATATATATATATAATATATATATATATATAATATATATATATATAATATAATAATATATATATATATATATATAATATATATATATAATATATATATATTATATAGGTTTTAATAAAAACCTTGGCGGAAATGTTTTTTTTTAGGTTAAGTTACATTGAGTAACTAATGTTCGGGAGAAATAGTATAGCAACTGTGAAAACAAAATTTTTTTGGACGGTTATCGATATCTTTTTAGGTATTGTATTTTCTATTTCTAATGGGTTCACGATGACCTCAACGTTCGAATAATATACACATATTAACAATAAGCACACACTTTTAATTTTAATATTAGGTTAAAAACAGGGAGACTAAAATTGAGATTCTTGGGGTGGGGAATTTTAGCTCCCGGTTTTAACTTAATATTAAATTAAAAAGGTGGTTGTTGCTTATTGTTAATATGTGTATTATCGAAAACGTTTGAAGGGTTCATTCGGTGAACCCATTAGTAATAGAAAAAATTAAATAACCTTAAAAGATATCGATTCGTAAAACCAATAAAAATTTGTTATTCAATAGTTACTATACTATTTCTCCCGGAACATTAAGTTACTCAATGTAACTGTAAAACCTAAAAATATTTCACGCCAAGGGTGATTAACATATATAAATAATTTACAACTACGTTCAAGTAGTTTATTTCTACGTATATATAATATAATATATAATATATATATATATATATAATATATATATATATTATATTATATATATATATATATATAATATATATAAATATATATATATATATATATATTATATATATATATATATATATATATATATATATATATATAATATATATATATATATATATATATAAATATATATATATATATATATATTATAATATATTATTATATATATATATATATATATATATATATATATATATATATATATTATTAATATAATAGTATAATACCGGTATATATATATAATATATATATATAATATATATATATTATATATAATATATATTATATATATATATATATATATTATATAATTATATATAAAATATATATATTATATATATATAATAATATATATAAAAATATTAATATATATATATATATATATATATATATATATATATATATTATATTATATAATGATAAAAGTATAATATATATATAATATATTATATATATATATAAATATAATATATATAATATAAAAAAAAAAAATATATATATATTTATAAATTATATATATATATATATTAGTAATATTAATATTTATATAATATATATATTATATATATATAACTAAAAAATATATATAAAAAAAACCGGTGGATATATATATAATATATATATATATGAAAATTATATAAAATAAATATATTATATAGAATGATATATATATATAAAATAGATAATATATGAAATTATATAGATAATTCCACTCTGTTCGGTGGAATGCGGCTGTGGAAAATTTCCGGTTCTCGGTTTCAATGTTAAAATTTTCGTAGACTGAAAAAAACGGGAGATGCCCGGGCACACACCACTTTTAAATGGATTCTGATAAGGGATAAGAAATTAACTAATTCACTAATTCAATATTACCCTTTACAGAAGTGGACCAAGGCATTGGTGGTGGTGTGGTTGAGGGTGTTGTGCTGAAGTCGACTTCTTGGTGAGGTGGTTCGAAAATTCCTATACACGGTCAAATATACTTCACACACATTTGTAAGTATATACATACATACATACATACATACATACATACATACATACATACATACATACATACATACATAATGATATAATCAGTCTCAAATACATTTTAGTCTCAGTTATATTTGGGAAAACCATTTTATATCCTTTTGGTTAACTCAAGTAATCGTATATAATAACCATGTTTTTTTCAAACAAATTTCATAAATTTAATACGATAGATTAGAAAAGTGACAAAAAAACCCACTCTCAAAGACTTCCCACTAATTTAAAAATTCGAAATATGGCGGTTGGCTATATACTATGAATTAATAAACCACTATTTTAATATATACTGAAAGGGACCGGAAATTTTGCTATTTTCATGAAATTTGTTACGATAATTAGACGGAGTTTTTGAGATTATGAACTTAAATTTCTTTTCATTTCATGTTTTAGGCTTCTTAAACTCCCAAGTTACATTCTTTAATTTTACACTGTTGTTGGCGAAGGATGATTCGTTGACTTAGAAACATAAGGAAACATAGCGTTCTATGTAATTGTTCCAAAGTTTTTAAGACTCCTATAACGATTACTATCACACTTCTTTTTCAGATTGTCACCACTCACGGACAGGGCCCTTTTCATAATGATTAACGCTTTATAATTACTATATATATATACTGATATATATATATATATAATATCTATATATATATATATATTATATATATATAAATAATATATATTATATATATATATAAATATATATATAAATATATATATATTATATTATATATATATATATTGGTATTTCTTTGCATTTTGTGCATATTAAGAAAGGAATGGACAATATTTCGCAGGCTCTGGAGAATTCAAAAATCAGGCTTCCCACAATTTTTGCTCTACCCTTACTCTTATTAGAGGAGATAAACTTAAAAAGTTTGAAAAATCATCCAATACTCCTTTCACTATAAAAGATTTTTACAATCATAAAATTAAACAAAATATTGAAAGTAAAGGGTCTTCTATAGTATTACTGGTTGTCGCTGCCATGCGGTTTTATATAAGTGGAAAAACTGATTGACTTTCAATGGAAGAATATATTAGAATAACTTTAGTTTGAAATATAGATGGAGAGCTTTTTTCCGCTTCGTCCTGCATATGCAGGAGACAACAGCAATATTTCAATTGTTTCGCCCATGGTGCCAAATTGATCGCTAAACTTATTCAAACATCCAATTTATTCGAAAAATGTTGAATCTGTTTTATTTACCATCACTTTTTGATAATAATCTAAAAACATATCTCTCTCTT
>JABUQX010020843.1:0-10303 GCA_015478945.1 Trachelipus rathkii
CAGTTGGGTGTTTAACCGTTTCCTTTATCGTGAGCAACACTCTAATTTTCATTGCGCCATGTATATATATGATAAAGCATAATGCTAAGAAAGATTACAGAAAGAAATTTATTAATAATTTCAATTTTTTTAAGCATCGTACATATATATAAATAATATAAATATATATATATATATATATATATATATATATATATATATATATATAAATATATATATATATATATATATATATATATATACAATATATATATATATATATATATATTTTGATATAAACATATATAATAGAAGGAAGTTAGGGACATCAGGCCTAAATAAGACAAATGCATAAATAAATACAAATGAAAAACATAATAAAATAATGATTTTTACTAAATTTTAAAGAAATTAAAGTTTCAAAACCAAAATATAATCATCAAATCAGTAGACAATATTTACCTTAAAAGGAACCCAACTATGCATGCTTCGAGAGATGGAGACTCTTTAAAATTATTTATTTACAAATATGTAAATAGACATTAAATATAATGGGGGAGTCCACAAAGATTTAGCTGGTTCTTGAATTAATATTAGATTTTTTGATAGAATTAATAGAGGTATAATTTAATACTGGATGTTTTTAAAAAAAACACGTACTTATTGACAAAGAATGATTCTAAAATGAGAAATGATTGTTTATTAGAGGCTGAAAATAAGATCTTAAATTGTTGGAAGGTCAGCGGAGCACGGCAAGTCTCTGAGTGTTCTCAGACATGCGAATGTTCCTTTACGTTAAGAGTTGGTTCGTTGGCTGATGCCTCTATGTTCACAAAGTCTAAAACTCAGGGGTCTAGAGATAGAACCAATATATGATCCTCGATCATATCGACAACAAGTGCAATAATACAACACCCCAGACCGAAGCAGGACAGACATCTGGTCTTTGTATGGAAAGAAAGCAGAAATTCTGTAGCGGTTGAATAAAACAAAGTTGGACTTAATGTGCAGCATGTGAAATTTCAAGATTCGTTCTAGTTCTCTAATCATCGATGCAGAAGAGAGGGTAGGAAAGGACTGAAGAGAGGAAAAGGAGAGGACTGAATATAATGTTTTCTTAGAAGCAGTTAGTGTTTGTTTTGACTGGTAAAAAATAGAAACCTACGAACTGTGGATCAAATCAGAAGAATAACTATTGTTACTGGAAAGTTGATCAATAATTAGAATTTATAATGAAGTGCAATATATCTCGAGAAAATTTTAGTAGCCTTGGTGATTATATAGTGACAATGTAGTTAATTTTAATTTCTTGAAAAAGGAAGCTATAGTAGTTTAGACCTAATGGAGCAAAGGACATTTTTATGTAAACTGACGTAGAAATTTTAAATTTAGTTTTTGAAAAAATTTGTTAAATTGAGTAAATATTAGGATTAATCTCTAATTTGAAAAAAAAGACAATTACTGCCTTAAAAAATTAAGAAAATGCAGAAGGTAAAAAATTAAAATTCCCATACCCGGTGTATGGAAATATCGGGTTAACATCATACGATTTATAGGTGTCGTTTAGTTGTTTGGGTTTTGTATTTTCATTCATTGTTATTATATGACAACAACAATATATTTCAGTGTTGAATAAAAAAGGATCGAAAATTTTAAATATAAATTTTGTAATTATTTAATAAAATACACTTTTTAAAAGGCATCGTACACTTACATAAGGTGGTGGAGGTATACCGCTGGGGCTATCGCCAGTGAGTATTCCTCACTTATACACCTAAGGATATAGCTGCGGATGGGGCGTAGAGGGAGTGGAAAGGAGGAAATAGTGGGCAGTGCGGTAGAATTATTTGTGGTGCAAGTAGAATTCCCAGTCGTGGGGGTGTTGGATTACAATAGGCTAGCATTAAATAATCTAGTGGTTGCTTATCACGCTAAAAGATAGACGCTCAATATATTCGCACTATAGAGCATGTGAAGATAACATGAGGTGAGCAGACGAAGAGGTGTCAGTGCACTTGTAGTGATGGAGTACACAAGTAGTCGCATTTTAGATGAGCGTATAGGGGTGTTGTGCTTTAGACACATGATGCATGTGCTCATCCCACGCACAGTATAGTGCTTATTGTGAAGCGGCGACTCTAGATTTAATAGGGTTTACTAGGCAGGGAATATACAGTGATGCCTGGCTCTAGTGAAGAAATTCGTGATTACTATGAGGAAATATTAGGGAGTACGTTATGACTTTTAGTACGGACGAACAGATACGCAGAACGACGGATCTTTGTGTTTTAGGGTAATGAATATGCACGAAAGTAATATTCTAATATAAGAACAAAGAGTTAGTCAATAGAGAGAGACTCGCGTTCATGTGAATATAATCTCTTATGCAAACTAAAGTTCATACTGGTTACTGCTCAATATACATACGCAGAGCATGTATAGAACGTCCGATGTTCGCTTAAGAAATGACGTGTAGGTAATATATAGAGCTCGCAGGCAGGACGGAGCTTCGTCAGTGGGTTATCGTCAGACTCTTGTCACTAAGTAGGACTCTTCATTAGGTCTCACGCTCTCACTTCTGCGGTGACTTTATTTTGAAGTCTATTATATAATGATTAATCAGCGTTAGTGTTAATTTAGCGATATTATAAAAGAGAAAAGAAATTAAGGTTCTCGCGGGAGCTATAAATTCAGTATCGTATCTCTCGTTGCCTGGAGCGATAATGGAAGAGGTACGCAGAAATCGAGAGGCTGGTTTTGATTACAAACGTCTGAGATGTGATACTGTAGATCTGATATGTTTAGGTGATGTTGTATTTGGTTATTATTATGAGTCCTAGCGGTTGCAGAATCGCGCACGTAGTAAGTATAGTAAATTACGTAAACTACAAATTAACGGATTTCACACTAGAATGAATAAACTATACAAGTGTCCGTTGGACTAATATGAGTGATATAACTCGATAAAGTTCATGATTTTACATTCAAAGAAGAACATATTTTCGAATTATATATTGATAGATATAGCACAACATAAGATATAGAGTTGATGGATAATACTTTTATTTAATTCGACTCCTCTTCATAGGGAGGCGACGGTGAAAGACTTATAGTATTGAGGTAATTTTGGAAATGATAGAAACAAGTTGTTTAAAGATTTTACAAGTGTGTGTGTGGAGGGTCATTTCAAAAGCGTTTAAGTATTAAGTTGCTCTACTAGTGTGATTGGTAGTGTAATTTTATATAAAAGTTAGTGTAGATACTGTTAAATATATATATAATAAATAAAAAATTTGTCCAGACATTTTCAAAAACGTTTTAGCGTGAATTGACACACTCTGTTAACGATATGACACCTATAGTCGTTGGTGGCATTGTGTAGTGCTATGAGTTATAGTGGTAATAATTTTTAATATATTTCAAAGTTTCAATTTACTATAATATATATATATATATATTGTATATATATATATATTATATATATATATAATATATATATATTTATATATATATATATATATATATATATTATATATATATATATATTATATATAGGAACTTATCCTTTAAAGGTAAGTTCCGATATATAGAACGAAAATGTAATCGATTTTATTTTTTCGATATTAGTCTTAGGTTGACGGGCAAAAGTGGGGCCGAGTTGAGATTGATTGCTTAAATAGGTAATGTGGAGTTTTTTTTTTTTTTTTTTAGCTAAAGGAATAACAAGATTAAAATGAGCAAAGATTTGGAAGAGTCAGGTCTCTCGGCGCTCAGAGGGGACTGACGGGGGGGACTTCGTCCCGCCCCTCTGTCTACCGTCGCTCGAGCCCCTAACTAAAGATAAAAAGTTATAAAAATTATACCTATTCCTATATACAAAATTAACATGATAAAAAAAAGCAACTTGTGGAACTCTTGGGATGTTTTCTATTGGTGGTAGCTAACACGTCACACTGCAGGGAAGCACACAATTGTGGGAAGCATGAGCAGTCAGCAGAGTGCGATCTGAAATTTTGTAACAATATTGTTATTATTTTCTTTATCTATCTATTTGTTATTATTAATTTGAACAATATATTTTAACTAAATTATTAATTTTATATCAAATTTATTTATTTTTTCAATTTCTTTTTAATTATATTAAATAGCAGCTTCTAATTCATTTTTTAATGAAATAAATTATAGGACACAGACATGTTAACACTCTAAAATGTCCTACTAAATACTGTTGACGCATGCGCTAACAAAAAACACTGTAGGGTTCGCATAGGGTTCGGAGATATTTCGATATCATGACTATTATCTAACTTCCTTTTAAAGGAGTAGTGCTATATATATAATATATATATATTATTATAATACTATATATTATATATATATATATATTATCATATATATATATATATAATATATTATAAATATATATAATATAATATTATATATTATACTATATATCTACTTACTATATATTCATGTAAGTAGTATATAGTGGTCGTAAATCAGCTGCACCATCATACGGTACTGGCGAGAGAGCGCAAAACCTCATCAGTAACACCACACAATTACACTTATTTGGAATCCAGCGCGGGCGACAAGTGAGTCCTCACTACGGACTGAAGAGATATGTTTATAGATAAATAATTATCTTTTTTCTTTTGATTATTACTTTTTGTTTATGATATAATTTTACGATAAATTATAATACGGAAATTTTAAGACACTTCCTCTTCTTCTTCCCATCTACGCGCGGGCCTCTCGACAGCTCTCGACCGCGCTTTGCATATTAGGAGTTGGTTGTGCGCGACGTAAGCTCCTCGTTCCCGCTTCGTCTCACTTTACGCAGTGCAGGTCCGAGAAGACATCACTAGACTTACATGCTTATCTTATTGCGGTTTTTACTCTCAAATAATGGTAATTTTACCTTTTAGTTATATAATAAAAAAAATATAAATATATCAATATATTTAATACACTATGATTATATATATATATTATTATATATTATAATACTATCAATATATAAGAAATAAATATAATAATTTTATCCACATCATTTAACATATCAGTTTATTCAAATTCTAAATTTTCAATCTTACTAGGTTCAGTACTTATTTAATCTCTTTCTAAAAACTCATATTAAAAATGTGGTTAGTTAAATATGTCCAGATACTTCGAAATATTATTTCTCGTGTATAATTTCCCTAAATATTCGATTAGATATACTAAACCGAATTGATATTATTGATAAGTCAGCAAATTTGCTAGAATTCATACTAGTAATATATATCATAAGTATTAAGGTAGCTAATGTATATATGGTATGTGGTTCAGGTTCACATTTATTCGTTTGTTCAAGTGCGTAGGCTGAGCATTGCGCTGGGGCTTATTAATTTAGATGGTAAATATCGTCAAGTTGGCTTAGAGAATGATGATGCTCGTTGTTATATTTTCCGACGAATAAAAAAAAAAAAAAATAAAGACAAAAGATAAGGAAAGTTAAAAAACCCCTCTAGAGAATTTTCCGCTGATGTCCCATATGCAATTTTTTGTACTGTAGGTGCTGCCGTTCTAAAGTTACATGATGTCAGTTTACACTCTGACCTATATATATTATATATATATATATATAATAATATATATATATATAATGTGATATATATATATATATGAGTTATATATTATATATAGTATATATATATAATATTTAGTAATATTAATATATATATGATATATATATGATATTATGATATCTAGGACCGTGTTATGTTTTAGCGACTCCGTCAGTTGTTTGATATTTTTTTTTGTTTTTCATATATTTCGAGTATATGATCCTAACGATCAATTTAAGTGGTGACGGACATGATTCAAGAATATATAGGACCTGTTCGTTTTACGGCTGTCAGTTTATTTTTATTTTTTTACTTTTGGTAATGTTACAAGAGGGGTTGTCCCCCCGATTTTTATGAATATCACAGGATAATACTCTAAAAAAAAAGTAATAATGAAGAAATAGTGAAAAACGAAAATCGTCGCTCTCTTAGGAAAAAAAAGTTACCAGCCTCTCGAAAGTTGTTTAAAAATTCCGCGATAGACTTTTCAAATATTGATCGAATCCAGGTTAGGTCTCATGATTCAGGCCTGCTATAGTTCAGGTTATGATAAGTTTTGTTAGGTAAACACAGAGAAAATTCTATGTAGAATTACAAATTTTATCATAACCTGAACTAGAATTGCCCTAAAAGGCACGAGGCCCTATTTTTATTATAGAAGTCTATGGGAAAATTTTTAGCTTTCATAGGCTTAACTTTTTTCCTAAAGAGACTTCCGATTTTCTTTTCCTATTCTTCATTATTATTTTTTTTAGAGTATATCCTGTGAATTTTCAAAAAAAAAAATTTTTGCCTTTTTTTATTTAATAACAAATCCTATGGGGTTTTTACAACTTTGAGAGGCTGTAACTTTTTTCCTAAAGAGAGCGACGATTTTGATTTTCACTTTCTTTATTATATTTTTTTAAAGAGTATATTCTGTGATTTCATAAAAATTGGGGGTGACAACCCTCTGGGTACCATTACCTTATTTTTTAACTAAAGGAATACCCCAAGGGTAAACCGCAAAGATGGCAGGAGTCGCGTGGTCTCTCCGCCCTCTCCGGGGAACGACGGGGTCGCTCACTTCTCCTCCGTCCGGAGGGTCTCGCAACCTTTTCTTTGATTTTTTTTTTTTTTTTTTTTTTTTTTTTTTTTTTTTTTTTTTTTTTTTTTTTTTTTTTTTTTTTTTTTTTTTTTTTTTTTTTTTTTTTTTTTTTTTTTTTTTTTTTTTTTTTTGGGTGTCGCGGGGGTTCCCCGCCCCTCACCTACGGGGTATGGGAAACGTCCCCCCTCTGTCCGCGTCGGCTCGACGCCCCCTAAATATTTTTTATTTTATTATTTTTTTTTTTTTTAACATTTTTGTAATAAGCTTTATATGCTGATTCCAAATATGTAATTGGTTTTCTGTAAGTGTCATACTTTTCGAGATATTTCATATTTGAGTTTTTTTCTTTTTTTTTTTTTTTTTGTAACAAGCTTTATATGCTGATTCCTAATTGTCAGTTGTTTTTTTCTGAATATCTTAGCTTTCCAATATATTTTGCATTTTTGAAATTTTTTCCTATATAAATGTGATTTTTAAAAATTTATTTAAAATATTTAGAACTTTTGAATCATGTCCGTTACCACATAAATTCATTTTTAGTATCATATACTAGCAATATGTTAAAAAAAACAAAAAAATAAAAACTGACGGGTCTGTCTCAATACCGTGCGTGACCCCCTCTGGCACGGATGACTGCCTGACACCATCCTGACCTGCTCTCGATGAGAGGGCGAAAGTCCTGGACAGTCATTTGATCCAATACGTCGTGCAGTCCCTGTCGCAGGTCCGGGAGGGTCCGTAGAAGGGGTCGTAGCTGTCGGATCCGACGTTTCAGGATATCATACAAATGTTCGATTGAGTTGAGGTCCGGACTATATGCTGGCCACTTCAACGCCGTAAATTGAAAACCGTCCTAAGGTGTCGTTCATACATTGGCGCCTTGTGTTGTTTGCTTTGTCATGCATGTAGAATGAAAGATTCCGATGTAGGGGGCCATATGGCACGACATAATGGTTCTGAAATGCGCATAGTCGATTTCAATAAAATACGACTTTATGCGGCATTAGTATAATGTTTCACGAATAGCCCTCCATGAATTGACATGTGGGCAAGTGCGATCTTGGCGACCGATCGGGTGATTCAAGAGATGAGATCTGCGACTCCAGACCATAACACCCAACAGCGCTGTAGCATCTTGAGGTCGAAGCGTTCGCATATACGACGACACATTTGCTTGGACTAGCCCGGATTCATACTAGTCCGCCAAGGCATACAGAGACACTCTCGACTCGTCCGTAAAGGGCACCTTTGCCCAATCGTTCAACCGTCCCGATGGATGTCTTCCGGGCAAATAGGCTAGTCGCGCCCTTCCAACGCGTGGTGTGTGATGGACTTATGGCAGGCCTCCGGAGCCGGTAATTATGTTCCGTAAGGCGTCGCGCAACTTGGTGGAGTGTAGTGTCACTCACGCTCGCGAGGCGGACACGAGTTCGTGCGACTGTTCCGCACTGCTGTGTTGTCGAAGCGTTTAAGGCTTGTTCAGATGTAAGTGGCCGCTGTTTGATTTAGAGACGGCGTTCTAGCTATTAGCAAGCGCAGAATTTGGAAATCGTGGACAGCACGCACGCCGGGGTGTTGTCGAGGCCTTGGAGGGCTACAAGTATCTTTACGCGGTCCTCGATCGAGATATGAGTGCTGATTGTTGTATCTGGTCGGGGAGTAAGTTGCTCGACACCGATATGCAATTTGTGGTGTGGTTCTATTGACTCAGGCAGACTCGTTCTTCGGAGATACCTTTTGAGAGTCAGGTATGGCGACGCCTCGCTCTGTAATGGGCGTGGAGTTTATGTGAGGCATGGGAGTGCCTGCGAACGCACTTATGCTCGTGTGACACGGTTGATCTCATCATATGCTGCGATATTCCAAGTACTGAATGTCCGCTCTCACTACGTTGAGACTGAGTACACTTGCTTATTGATATACTCACCGACAATACTCTAACCCACAACACTCTCCCAGTTCTAGTTCTAGTGGTGTTCGCTCTCTCCGCTGTGTGGAATTTATACGCAAACGGAGCTCGAGCCATGACAGCAAGGTTCTATAGGTCGGGGTTACGGTTAAGCTAGATGACACTGATGCGATGCTCTCAGATCAGATTAGTATATGAGTGTATGAGTCTAGACGGACCTCTCCGGTTCCCTCGCCTGATGTGACATATAGTCAAATCTCGGATTGTGGCTGTTAATTGTGTGGAGGAGTAGAACGCAGTATATATTATATGTTATTACGGGTTGATATATACGTTGAGAGTATAGAGTTCCGTCTAGTGGAAAATTCTAGCTACTCGCAGTACATACGGCGTCAGGTCATAGTTATTTATATTTTATTACCCTGATATTAGACACACGGAGTAAGCAGTAGATGTATTACTAAAGGAATTTTATAGATATAAAGAAGATTTACGGTGCTCACTGATGCCATAGAGACGTCATAGTATTGGAGTGAGTGAAGAGAGATATTATATTATATTGCAGAGGAAGCAAGTTCCAAATCTGAACAGAAATAACATTCAATACTGAAAAATAAATGCTACATCTGCAGCTCAGTTGCAACAATCTAGCGTTGTGACAATAGTACAATTACTGTGTATGCCCGAGATTTTTTGATTCTATTGAATATTATTATTATTATTATTATTAATTATTATTATTATTATTATTATTATATTATTTTATTATTATTATTATTATTATTTAATTATTATTATTATTTTTATTATTATTATTATTATATTATTATTATTATTATTATTATTATTATTATTGTTATATTATTATTGATTATTATTATTATTATGTATTAATTATTATTATTATTTATTATTGTTATTATTATTATATTTATTATTATTATTATTATTATTATTATTATTATTATTATTCATTATTATTATTATTATGTATTATTTTATTATTTATTAATTATGTATTATTATTATTATTTATTATTATGTATTATTTATTTATTTTACTTATTTTAATTATTATTGATTATTATTAATTATTATTATTTTATTATTATTATTATTAATTTTATTAATTATTCATTATTATTATGTATTATTATTATTAATTAATTATTATTGTTTTATTAATTATTAATATTAAATTATTATCTATTATTATTATTTACTATTATTATTATTTTATTATTATTTATTATTATTATTATTTATTATATATTATTATATTATTATTATTATTATTTATTATTTTATTATATTATTATTATTATTCATTATTATTATTATTATTATTTAAATAAACTCTAAAAGTAGAATGATTCTATTTTTGCCTATCAGCAAATGTACCAAAAAAACAACTAATTACGAAAATATTTCATAATAATAATAATAATAATAATAATCATAATAATAATAATAATGAAATAATAATAATATAATAATAATAATCAATAATATAATAATATAATATAATAATAATAATAATAATAGTCATATTAATAATATAAATAATGACATAATAAGTAAAATAATAGTCAACAACAGACATCGTTTTTAAAGTGAAAAAAGATGATTAAAACTAACCTTAATAAATAATAATATGACAATTATCTTAAGAAATGAGAATTTTATTTTTTACCTTGAAGTTAATAATCAGGTACTGTG
>JABUQX010020844.1:0-5000 GCA_015478945.1 Trachelipus rathkii
AGATCGATTGCACAGGTGAGAAGAGAAAGATATAGCGAAGTCGGCGCGGGGGGATTCGAGAGCAGAGCACCCAGATAGGAGGTGCTCTAGTTTGTGTCAATGGGAATTTACATCTGGTGCAAGTTGGGGGAGGTGACAATTGTCTTAGTTTTGAAATCTATATTTTATGTTTTGGCATGAGTTTTGGGTGGTGGACTTGGATGTGGCTCGCGTTTTGAGGTTACTTTGGACCTTACAGAACAGCGTTTCTTCTCTAGGGGAATTTTTTGGGGAGGGGTGTTAAGTAATTTGTTATTTGGGCGGTTTTGTAGGTATGTGTTAGATGTGTATGGATATGTGTAATCCATGACCTATTGGGAGGGGGAGGAGGAATTATGTTGTATGTTTTGTAATGAATGAGCTGGGTGAAGAGGGGGGATTTTAGTCTTTGTCGGGGAGGAGGGTTGGAGAGAATTTGGTGACAATGGTGGGATGGATTACAGTTTTCTGATAGAAGTCCCCACAATCTCCATGTGTGTGGAGATGGGGAGGATGGAAGTTTCGTCGTGTAAATGTTGGATTGGGGTGGTTTTTATGCAACCTGTGATAATTATGAGAGCTGTATTTTGAGAGATTTGTAATTTATTTGTGTTTGATTTTTGAGAGGGCTGGGAACATGCTGGTGAGGCATAGTTTAGATTTGTTCTAAGAAGTTGTTTATAGGTAGTGGTGAATGTGTGTTTCCTATCGCTGAAGTTGTGTTGGGAAAGGGTTCGGAGGGTGTTTAATTTTCGTTGGGTTGAGGAAGTGATTTGGTCGATGATAGGGGGGGGGGAGAACGTCATGTGAGTGTCATAGATAAGTCCTAATACTTTTGTGGCTTTGTTTGTTGGAAGGAGGTTGTTGTTCAGGGTGATTATAGGATGGAGTGAGGATTGGTGACGGTCAGTAGTTAAAGTGTGATGAGGATTTAGGGGGGATGCAGTCATTCTGTTGGAGATTAACCAATTTTCTAATAGATGTAAATATTCTTGGGTATATTGTGTAGCTATGTTTACGTCTGGATGTTGGGAAATAAGACTGATGTCGTCTGCGTAAGTAATAAGTTTGGTGGATTGGTGGGGTTAGGGTAAATCTGCTGTGAAAAAGTTTAACAAAAATGGAGGAGAGATTATTGCCCATTTTGTAATTTGATAGAATGGGAGAGGTTGTTTTTGTATAGGACCTTAGCGAAACGGTTGGGTGAGGAAATGGGAGGCCATTTTTTTGTTATTATTTCTAGGGGGAGTGGAGGATTTTTTGAATAAGGGTGTGTGTGGGGAACGGTTGTTGAATGCTCTGTTTATGTCTATTGCGGTGAGTAAGATCTGTGGGAAGGGGATTGTTGAGCCATTAATGATGTGTTGTGTGAGGGAGGGTGAGGGCTGTGGTTGTAGAGTGGTTGCTTTTGGTTTTGTGTTGCGAATCTGGGAGAGTCATGGGGTGGGAATTTTCTTTAAGTTGATTTACTTTATTCTGAGTTTACTTAATGGAGCAAGCAGAAAATTGGGCGGTCGGGAGGAGGGGGGAGTTAGGGTCTTTTTTTGGTTTGGAGTTTAGGGATTATGAATGCTTGTTTTCCAGATTGGGGGTATGTAGTTTAGTTGCCAAGATTTGTTGAAGATTTCTGTGTTGGCAGATTGGCTTTTTTTCCAGGTGTTTTTAATGTGTAGGTTGGATATTGAGTTTGGACCTGTTTGCTGTTGAATTTTTTGAGGGTTTTTAATGGTTTCTAATATCATGATTGTTGTGAATGGGGGTAGGAGGTCGTGGTCTAATTGGAGTTTTCTGAGTTGTTTTTTTGTTTTCCTATTATCGGGGTGGGTTGGTTTGCGGGAGATGTTGGCAAAGTGTTTAGCGAGACTGTCTGATTGTTGTTTTGGGGAAGGGAGGGGTTATTGGGTAAAGATGGGGATTCGTGGGATTGTGGGGGGTTGTTATAGAGTTTTGTTTAATTTTTTTGATGACTTGCCAGGTTTTCTTATTGTCTATGCGCGAGATATTTTGTTGTAAGTATTCTGAAAACTTATTGGTAGTGTTGGTGGTTATGAGGTTGGAGATTTGGGTGTTTAGGTTTGTTATTTGATTAGAAATGTGAGGGGTATGGATTGAGTTTTAGGACGGGAGTTTCTTTGTTTAATGAGTTGGCCTGATTCTCGGGGTTGAGTTGGGGTTGTATGACATTTTCTTGTGGGCCTTGTGGGTATATGGAGGTTTTGGGTGCTTAATGATTGTATCGTTTCTAAATGAATGATGGAGGTGTGTAGGGATGTTGTATCGTGGATTGGTATAGGGTTAATATGGGTTTCGATATAGTTAGTATATGCAGGCCAGTTTGCTTTTTTGTAGTTAGTGTATGTAGTAGTTTTTTTGGGGGGGGAGGGTTGTTGGGGGAGTTTAGAGAAATAAGAAAAGGAAGGTGGTCCGATTGTAGGTCAGTAATAGTGTCCCAGGGTTTAGTAAGTGGTGAGAGGAGGGGAAACAGCATCTGAAACGTCTGGGGAAGTAGGGGATTGGTTTAACTTGGGGAGGGATTCGGTTTTGGGAAGGTTTTTTTGAATTTAGGATATTTAGGGATTCTAATTCGCTAAGGATATGTAATTGCCTCGGGGTCAGAACGGTAGTCTTTATACAGGCGTGTGGTGGGCATTAATCGCCTCCGAGGATGAAGATTTTTGGGTATGTAGATAATATTGAAAGTGGGGGTGTGAGGTTGTTTGTGGGGGGGATTCGGAGAGGTGGGTGGCGAATATAGAGATTTGAAGATATTATGGTAGCTTCTTAAGGAGGATGGAACATGAGTGTGATTTTAATAGTGGCGTCTGGGTAATAAAATCGGAGGTGTCGGAAAGTTGTGTGTTGTGGTAAGTAATGTTGTTATGGATCAGTGGTTAAGAGGGGTGTTGGGGGGGGGGTTTGAGAGGGAGTAGATGGCGTCATAACCGTAGAACGTGGGGAGTTGGGTGTTTTGGGGGAGGGAGGCTTCTTGTATGATGGCTATATGGATGTTATATTTTTTAAGGAAATGGTTGAGTTCTATTGATTTATTGGTTAGGCCGTTAATATTTAATTGTAATATATTGAGTTTTAGGGGGTTAGTTGTGAGAGGGGGAGGATTTTGAATAATAGTGGGAGGGTTGCAAATTGCACAGGAGAAGCCTGGGTTATTTCTGGGGAGAGTTTGAAATGGGGAGCAGGTCAGGTGAATCCACTTATGGCAACTTACACATTGAATGCTATTTAATCTGACTTGTTGTTGACAGATGGGGCAGTAATATCTAAGGGGACCCGGGTTTCTCTCGACATCACCCGACCGAAGGAGAAGCAGTCCCTTCACCAAGAAAAAAGAAACAGACAGAAGAGATAGATTGGAGACATTGTTGAATGAATGAGATAAAGGTGACAGAAAAACAAAGCAATATACGACCTGTGGGCCCGGCGCCAGCCTGGCTCCTTTCTTCAGTGACCCTCCGGGTGGAGGGGGGGAGTATTGGAAGGTCTTGCTGTCCCCCCCAGGGCAGAAGTGCTGATAACTTGCAGCAGTCCCGCCCAGGGACGAGACAGACGACTGAATCGCTGGTAGGTGCCTTCCATCACAGAATATATATATATATATATATATATATATATATATATATTAAAAATAATAAATATATTTATATTATATATTATATTATTATATATATATATATATATTTATATATAATATTATTATAATATTTATATATATATTATTATATATATTATATTTAGTGATGCGACCGATGTCAAAATTTGATGTTTGCGGATGCGGATGCGAATGCAGATCTTATATATGATGAGGATGTGGATGCGGATCTTAAAGTAGATGAGGATGCGGATGCGGATGTTTACTCTTTGTAGCTTGAATTAAAATTTATATATATATTATATATTATATATATTATATTAATATATATTATCTATTAATATTAATATAAATATATATTATATTATTATATATATATATATATATATATATATAAATATATATAATATTAAATCTATATTAGTGATGGAACATGACATGACATGATTATATATATATATATATATATATATATATATATATATATATATTATATATATATATATATATATATATATATTATATATATATATATATATATATAATATATATATATATATATATATATATAATAATATATATATTCTTTTCCTTTTTCCTCTCCCAGGAAAATTCTTCCAATCCTGCCAGCCGCGAAAGCATCTTTCTCCAGACATCCTCTCCTGCACTATTCTTCTTCTCTTTAGCGCTATCATATTTGGTAGCTGACATCTTTTCCCAGAGAGTCCTCCACCGACTCCGCCTATCTCTTCTTCGGTCTTCCCTTGGTCTGCCCTCTGGTGTCCATTCTCATCTTCTTTTCGGCATTCTGTCCTGCTCCATCCTCTCCAGATGTCCCCATCTCAATCTCACCACATCCATCTTCAGTATCATCTTCTTCACCCCTATATCTTCTCTAATTCCTTCATTCCTTATTCTGTCTCTCCTACTCTTTCCAATCATAGTTTTTAATACCCTCATGCTCCGCTACTTGTATCTACTCTCTCTCTTCTCGTTGTTGTTTCCATGTTTTCCGCTCCGTAACAGCAGTGTCGGAGTCACGTATACTGTTTTTAAAAATCCCACTTTTTTTAACCTCTATTCTGATGTTTTTCTATCTTTCATCATTTGGGGTATACCGCTTGCATAACTAATCCTATTTTTCCCATTTTTCGCGTAGTCTGTCTCCATTTCTCCCTTCTGTTAAACATCCTCCGAGATAATTGCAGGTATTTACCGCCTTCACCTGCCTCCCCTTTCACCACCATCCTCATCCCCTCATTTCCTCCGGTTATTGTTTAATATCTCTGTCTTCTGTATGTTCATCCTCATCTCCTTAATCCAACTCCTCCGCAAACAACTCCACCACCTCTCGAATCGTCTGCTCTCTCTCTCG
>JABUQX010020844.1:15000-17500 GCA_015478945.1 Trachelipus rathkii
CGGAACGCGGAATCGTAATAAAACAATAAACATCGGACCGAAATCATAGAATCGGTAAGCTCTCGTTGATGGCGGAATCGGAATCAAGTTTGAAGGGTCCTGTTCAAAGGTAGCTCAAACCTGAACCGAATCACATTCGGAATAGAAACCGGAGTCAAGAAATAGGTAAATTAATAATCGTAATCGGGATCAGGTTGGGATGTTGCATGTTCATTGGTAGTTGGAATCTTAACCGGAATCACGGAATCGGTAAATTTTAAGATCGGAATCGGAATCAAATTTTAAACTTTTTTTTTTTTTTTTTTTTTTTTTTTTACAGTTGTTACCACTTGCGGGCGGAGCCCTATTCAAGAAGGGGGGGGGTTAAATGCAAAAAAAGCGTCACCATCTAACGCAGATTTCTCAGATGAGCACAGGCGTAGGCTTTAAAGTGGGTGAGATAAAATTCAGCAGTAAACACAAAAGATAGAAGAGAATTCCACAGAGCAGAGGTGGCTGGAAAGAAGGAAACACCGCAGTGAACAAGTCTCTAGTTATTAACGTCAATATAAAACTCAAGTGCAGACGCAGCACCCCTTGTGCTACGAGGGCGTCGCAAAGGTGGTGATACGCGAGTGGTAATTTCCATTGAACACTTGCCGAAAAGAAATAAAACCAACACCTCGCAGCAAAGAAAGAGGGTCAAGTGAACTAGAAAGTACAGAACAGTTTATAAGCCTTTCAGCCTTTGACTCGACCCTATGCAAAAGCCACGTAAAGCCAGAGTACCCCACCCCAGATATGAGATCAGTACTCCATACAAGGGAGGATAAGACCTTTGGAAAGTTGGAGTAACTGAGAAGCGGAAAAAAAGTCTCGCAGTCTAACAGAACTCCCAGTTTCTTTGGGGCTGCCCTAGCATCAGTTGTGATGTGAGGTTTCCAAAAGAATTTTTGATTATGTTAAGGCCAAGGATATTTATATTGTCAACAGGAGAGACGAGAGAACCGTCGAACAAGATAGGAAAGTTAGGAGGTGTCTTAGAGAGGGAGATTTGTAAAAGTTGGGATTTTAAAAAATTGAATATCACAAGGTTGGGATAATAAGAAAGGAAATTCTGTCAGATCAGGCGAGAATAGAGTTGGAAAGATTAAGACGAGAGGCAATTCTAGAAGTGAAAGAGAGAGAAGAATTGAAATGAGTTGAAGAATGAAGGGTCAAGTCATCGGCATATGAGTGGATAGTTAAATGTGCAGGTGAGAAGATCTTTAATGTTGAGTAAGTGATAAGACAGAACCGTTTGAATACCGCCATTGAAAGAAAAAGAAGAAGTAGCCCCATCAACAACTGCTGATAAGGAGCGATTTGAAAGAAAGCTAGGCAAAAGTTAGAAAAGAGAAGGAGGAAACCCAAAGGAGGGGAGCTTAAAAAGTAGTGAAGCTACCCATACCCAATCAAATGCTTTGGACATGTCAAGCACCACTACGCAAGTATCCTCTTAGTTAATTCCTAAGGGCGGAAAACCATAAATCTGTTAGATAGGAAAGTATATCACCAGTAGACCTTGAGCGCCGAAAGCCGTACTAGTGATCGAAAAGAAGCGAATGAGATTCCAGATGATCTAATAAGTGAAAGTTGAGAATGGTTTTAAAGATCTTAGATATAATATAAGTGAGAAGTATTGGGCGATAGTTAGAAGGATCAGAGCGGCTTTCTTTTTTCGGAATAGGTTGGACACTGAGGAAAAGTGCTAGTATTGAGGTATAGAGAATTTAGTTGAACAAGAAGCGGCGCAAGCTCGGAAGCACACTCCCTCAGAACTCGGGGAAAAATGCCATCCTGGCCACCCGCCTTCCTAATGTTCATAGATTTCAGAAGCCCATGCATGTTCATGGACAGTTGGAATCGCATGATACTATTAATAGTTGTAACCGGTACCGATATAGGAAGCAGAAACGGAACAGGAATCGGAAGAGAAACCGGAGGCAGTTTTTCTTGAAACCGATTTCATAGTCCAGTTTCGAACCACAAAATAAAGCAGTGGTACAACATAAAACAAGAAAATAAAACTCCTCTGAGACTGGAAATAACAGGTGTGTTTAAATTCGTTCGGAGATTCAGAAAATTCATTCAAAATCTCAAAAATTCATTCAGTTTTTTCAGAAATTCTTTCTGAGTTTCAGTAGTTCGCTCAGAGTTTCAGAAATTAGCTCAGAGTTACAGCAATCCGTTCTAGTTTTCAGAAATTAGTCCAGAGTAACACATTAGGAGCTTCAGAAATTCGAGCAAAGTTTCAGAAATTGTTTCGCAGTTTCAGAAATTCGTTCAAAGTTTCAGAAATTTCATTCAAAGTTTTAAAAATTCTCATTGTGTCGCAAAAATTCTTTCAAAGTTACAGAAATCCCGCTCGGAGTTTCAGGAATTCGTTAGGTATTTCAGAAATTGCTTCGGAGTTTTAGAAAAATTTTTCAAAGTCTAAAAAATTCGATCAGTGTTTCAAAAATTTGTTAAAATCTTCAGT
>JABUQX010020844.1:30000-37500 GCA_015478945.1 Trachelipus rathkii
TAATATTTATATATATAAATCTTTATTTACATGTATATATATATATAATATCTATATATTAATCTATAAAAATATAATATATATAAACCATATATATAATATATATATATATATATATATATATATATATTATATATATATATATATATATATATATATATATATATATATGTTTGTGTGTGTGTTTTTCTTCCAATGTGTGGCTCGCCTAAAGTTTTTAAATTCTTAATTTACTCGAGGTAGACTAAAGGTTGGTCACCACTGTTGTACCGTATAATGGGAAGATTAGGAAACATTTTAATTCTTCTTGAACCATCTCTGATAATCAAAATAGGTTAAGTTGCATAATAAAAGATGAAAATCTATAGACTTTTAAAGAACTTTATTTAGATTAAAAGTTTCATAAATATATGTTGAACCTAAAAATCATCATAATTTGTTAAAAAAGAAATTATTTACTTATATATTCCAATATGGAAAATTATAGGTCTGCGATTTTACGTCCGCGAGATATGATACAACTCAACTGGACGACATTAGCTTTAAACTTTTCTGTCACCATATTTAATGTTTTTTTTTATTGGAAACTTAAATAATATATATATATATATATATATATATATATTATATATAATATATATTATATATATAGAAATAGTAAAAGATATATTTATATAATATATATATATATATTATAATATATATATATATATATATATATATATATATATTTACAAACAAAGTACTTCTCTCGCCACAAAAAAACTTTCAGAGCTAGCCTATATGCTTCATAAATATATGTTATAGGGACGAAATAATTTTTTCCTATGGTCTAGTGTCATATAGGTTTAGGTTAGGTTAGGTTAGGTTAGGTTAGGTTAAGTCAGGTCAGGTCAGGTTAGGTTAGGTCAGGTTAGGTTAGGTCAGGTTAGGTCATTTTTTTTTCTCAAATTTAATATTTCTATCACACAAGTTTCTCTACAAAAATCTACAGCAGTATGTTTGGAAAATCAAACCATGGAACCACATTGTTAAAAAAAAAAAAAAAAAAAAAAAAAAAATATTTTTATTTTAGATGATAAAACAATATAAAATGAACCTTTAATTTCGCACTTTTTTTTTTTTTACATTTGCTACACTTTTTTTCAGTTAATATAAAAAGCTAATAAATCAGTATCATTAACACATTTTATAAATAATGTCATATAACATTTTTTTTTAAACAATTCAACATACAAACTCCCATTGTACTGTAATAAATAATACTGAAGTACACAACAGAAAAATGGAGTAAATTCAATGAAGGTCGTAAGTATTTCCCTACCAGACGTACGATAAAATAGATATTTTATTTCATTATTTACTAATTTTTATCTAATTATTTTTACTTGACAACAAGAATTTTTATATTTAGTACATAATTATCTAACTGTTTATCTAAATAAACTTTTTGAAAAGTCTATAGATTTTCATCTTTTATTATGCAACTTTATCCCAAAAAGGATATTGAAAGATACTCTACTATACTCTGATGGCTTAATTTCAGTGCATTTTTTTCAGTTAGCTGCAAATATGAAAGTTTTCAATAGCTCTTGGCAGAAAGATGATCTCTCAACTTCAATCTTTCTTTGGGTTACTATCCCTGCAATATATATCTGCTCTCTGATTTCCTCTCTGATCGCCCAATAACAACAATTATACGATGCAACCATTTATCCTTATATCGGTAAATAGTGGTGTTCCTCAATGTCTAGTTCTATTCTTATCCCGTTCTACTTTTTATATATTATCTCCTTCAGTCACTTGATCACCCACACAATTATTTGAGAATGACGTATCATTTTAACAATGACGGAACACTTTACTTATTCTTTAAATTTTGAAAATCATTCTGCGTAGACGCAAGCTTCCCATTATAAGATAAAAATTGTCTTGGAGCAACTGACCTCTAACCTCTGACCTCTGACCTCTAACCTCTGACCTTTGTCGTATTTCCAAATGGAGAAAGGAAACAAAAATATAGTTCTTCATCTATATATCTGACTTAATCTTTTACGCGGTTAAATCTTTTCTTTTTCCCCAGGTCTCTGATAACAGACATAAAAATAGGGCTCATTCTTTTCTCTACTTTTAATTCCTAAAGTCTGGAACACTTTTCCCGCCCTGATTTTCTACAGCTTCTTTCACTTACATGTTCAAGAGTAGTTTATTTGTATATATCGTAATTTAATTTACAGTAGTTACTTTTTAGGTGTGCTTAGTATAGGATGCTTAAATTGTTTATAATTCTACTACTACTACTACTACTACTACTACTACTACTACTACTACTACTAATAATAATAATAATAATAATAATAATAATAATAATAATAATAATAATAATAATAATAATAATAATAATAATAATAATAATAATAATAATAATAATAATACAGTATAAAAAAATAAATACTTACGACAGACTGACATGACAAATAACAAGAAGCGTGAAATAAAATAAAATCTTATTCATTGTGAGCAAAAAAAAAAGAACAAATTAAACAAAAACAGAGATTGTTTTTGATTATTTTTTTTTATCGATTTTTAACGCTTTGTTTTTTAAAGTTATTTTGGTTGCTAGTTTCTTTACAACGCCCGAGACACTCTGTTCCTCTTTTTTATATAGTTCCTGAAACGTTCTATAAATTTTATAACCGATTTCTAAAATCGTTAAATATTTTAACAGTTCCTTTGAAACGGTTTTTTATTATGTGTTTTATTTGATTTTTTGAAACTGTAAATCTGGTCGTGGGCGTTTTTATTAGATTTATTTATATCTTGAATGAATTATAGCACTAGCATAATAACTTTTTATTATATATATAGTCTCGACGGTGAATATTATTTTATTCACGTGTTTTATGTATTCTCATTTTCATATTCGTGTATTTTTATATAGCGAATTTTTATTTCATTTTTTATATATTTTAAAACTTTTAGTATCCAAAGAATCTGAATCATAAGATTTTAATGTGAATATTATTAGATACACCAGCTGCAAAATAAAGCAACTCTCTCTTTGAACTCCTTTAATTTTTTGGAAGAAATCCTTGAGTTCGACGGATAAAAATCGATCATTTTACGATATTTTAACTAATTTATTTAAGCTCTGATTAAAAAATAATTAGAAATGAAAAGATCTTTGAGTTAAATCGAATGTAATCGACCTTTTTCTATAATTTGTGTTATGCTTAGAAGGTAACTCAATTTTAAAAGATCTAGTTAAATCAAATGGGCTAGTCCCCAAATATTGTAAAAAATCGATTTTTATCCGTCGAACTCGAGGATTTCTTCAAAAAAATTAAAGGATTTCAAAGAGAGAAGAGAGAGAGAGAGAGAGAGAGAGAGAGAGAGAGAGAGAGAGAGAGAGAGAGAGAGAGAGTTGCTATATTTTGCAGCTGGTGTATCTATCGACATTCACACACACAAACACACACACACACAACACACACACACACACACACACACCACACTACACATATATATATATATATATATATATATTCATAATAATATATAATATAATATATATATATATATAATATATATATATATTATATATATTTATATATGTATATTATATATATATATATTATATAATAATATATATATATATATATATATATATATAATATATTATATTTTTTTTATATATTATATATATTATATATATATATATATATATATATATATATATATATTTATGAATCTGAATCATAAGACCTTAGTCTTATGATTCAAATACTTTAGATACTAAAAGTTTTAAAATATATAAAAAATGGAATAAAAATTCCCTATATAGTATACACAAATATGAAATGAAAATACGAAAAACATGTGAATATAATAATATTCACCGTCGAGACTATATTATATGAATATAAAAATATTATGCTTAGTGTGATAGTTCATTCAAGAAATAAATAATCTAATAAAAAAGAAAATAAAACAGATTTCACAGTTTCAAATATCAAATAAAACACGTAATAAAAAAAACAAGTTTAAAAGCCACTGTTAAAATATTTAACGATGTTAGAACACGGTTATAAAATTTACATAACGATTTAAGAACTATATATATAAGAGGAACAGAGTTCCTCACGCGTTGTAAAGAAACTAAGAAAAACAAATTGCTTAAAAAAAACAGCTAAAATCCGATAAAAAAAAGCAATAAAATCCGAACAAAAAAAAACATCTTTATTTTTGACTCGATTTCTACTTTTTGAATCACGATGAATAAAATTTTTGCTTATTTCACTCTCCTTGCTATTTGTCACGTGAGTCTATCGTAAGTATTAACTTTTTTTTTAGATTGTATTATTATTGTTAGTAGTAGTAGTAGTAGTAGTAGTAGTAGTAGTAGTGTAGTAGTAGTAGTAGTAGTAGTAGTAGTAGTAGTAGTAGTATAGTAATAGTAGTAATTGTATCAATAATATTATAAAAAACATTTTTAGTATAAGAAATTAACTTGTTTCGCTTTTTATATTATGTAGTCTCAGGTTGAAAAAGATTTTTAAGTTGTTTTTTTTTACACCCTGTCACCACTCACGGGCAGAGCCCTTTTCAAGGAGGGAACATAAAATAGAATATGGGAAACCCACACGAGCCCAAACCTAACACAAATTTCTCAGGTGGGCTGAGAAATTAAAGAAAGAAAGATTAAATAAAGCAGGAAAAACAGATGATGGCAAGGAGTTCCACAGAAAAAAAGTGGCTGGAAAGAAGGATTCACCACAACGTGCAATACGGGGGTTTTCAATCCTCACACAAAATTCATGCTAGGGTAAGGCACCCCTTGTGCTATGAGGGCAAAGCAATGGTGGCGGAATACGAGAGGTCAATTCCCTCGAGCACCTCCCGCTATGGTACCTATAGAAAAGAAATAGTGCACCAACGTTACGTCGGAGAAACAGAGGGTCCAAGGAGTTAGAAAGTAGGGGGCAGTTTATTAGTCTCTTATCCTTAGACTCAATCCTATCCAAAAGAAGGGTGGAGCTGTAGTTCCCCCAAATGTGAGAAGAGTACTCCAAACAAGGGTGAATAAGACCCTTATATAACTGGAGTAGTTGTGCAGGGGGAAAAAATCCCGCAGCCTGAATAGAACACCCAGATTCTTTGAGGTCACAATAGCAGCCGTTGTGATGTGAGATTTCCAAGACAATTTATTGTTTATGTCCAGACTAAGAATGTCTATGTTGTTCACCGGTGAGATGTTAAAGCCGTCGAAGGAAATAGGAAAGTTGGGAGGAGTTTTTGAGAGGGAGATATAAAGAAGTTAAGTTTTAAAAGAATTGAATTTATGAAGGCTGTTGCGACCCCACCAGGAATCCCATCCAGATCCGCAAGAGTAGAATAGGAAAGTTGGAGACGTCGGGCAATTCTAAATGAAAAAAGAGGGAGCAGATATGAAATGGGTGGAAAAATGGAGAGTTGAGTCATTTGGCATAAGAGTAAAAGAGTTAGGAAGTGCAGCTGAGAGGATCGTTGGTGAAAAGTAACAATAAAGTTGGAGATAAAATGGAACCTCGAGGAACACGACAAAGGAGGAAGAGGTCGCTCCATCAATGAGTGCAGATATAGAGCGATCAGAGAGAATACTTGATAAGAGTAAGCAAAGAGAAGGAGGAAACCCAAATGATGGGAGCTTAGAGTGCATTGACGCATGCAATACTCGTCGAAAGCTTTCGATATATCAAGCGCCATCACACAAGACTCCCAATGGTCCTTAAGGGCAGAAGTCCATAAGCAGTGAAATAGGAAAGTATGTTACCAGTTGATCTTCAGCCGCGAAAGTCATACTGATGATCTGAAAGAAGGGAATGATTATCCAGATAATCCAGGAAATGAGAGTTAAGGAGAGTTTCAAAGACTTTAGGCAGAATACAGGTGAAGGCTATAGGACGATAGCTTGAAGGATGAGAACGGCTACCCTTTTTAAGGAAAATAGTAGTATTAAGGTAGAGAAAGTAGAGTTAAATAAGGACAGGTGCCAGCTCAGCTGCACACTCCCTCAAAACCAGGGATGGCAATTTTGGTGATTTTTTTGATTTTTTTTAAAAAAATCAATTTGTGATTTTTTTGATTTTTTTTATTTTTTTCTATTTTTTCAGATTCGTAACGTCACGCGATATATAATTTGTAACTTGCAAATTATATTTCACGTGACGTTACGAATCCAAAAAATAAAAAAATATCAAAAAAATAAAAAAAATCACATTGATTTTTTTTAAAAAAATCAAAAAAATCACCAAAATTGCCATCCCTGCTCAAAACACAGGGAGGAATGCCATCCGGACCACTAGCCTTCCTGACATTCATAGATCTCAGGATCTCATACACTTTGTCAAGTTTAATGGCTGGTAGAGACATGGGATGCCTAAGAGGAAAAGGTGTAGGAAGAAGGATACCAGAATCGTCCAGGGTGGAATTAGATGAAAAAAGTAGGTCGAAGAGATTGATCTTTTTAGAAGGAGAGTTAGCTACAGATCCGTCAGAACGAATAAGGAGAGGAAAGGTAGATTTACAAAAGATGTTAAAGATGTTTTTGTCAAGAGGTCAGAAATTTTTAACAGTAGGAGAACCAAGGAGGTTGGTACACTTCCTTTAAGTGAAAGTGCGCTTAGACTGCCAAATAATATCCTTGCAACGATTTCTAACAGAATGAAAATTAGTAAGAGTGATAAGAGAACGTGTATTTTTCCATGCCTGATACGCGATGTCTCTCTCCTAAAATCCATCGAGCCATGGATTTTGGGGAGAAAAAGATTTAGTTGAAGATGGAATGAACCTGGTCATCCCATTGGTGATCACGGCCCCTACCTTTTCAGCAGTGACCGAAGCATCCTCATAGTCAAAACAGGACTCATTCCAAGAAGAGTTAGCAAAGAAACGATGCAATGCCCCCCCCAACTGGCCAGATTTAGGTGCCAGAAAGTACGTTTAGGGCATGGTGAAGCTGCTGGAGAAAATGCATTATAATAAGGAGCTACGGGATTGTGGTCAGAGTTACCGATAGGAGGGAAAATGGTGTGTTTGCATCAAGGAGTAGCGGTGAAGCATAAGTCAAGCGTGTTCAGAATTGGTTTATTCGATCTGGAATGTATATAGATTCCTTAATTAGCTGTTCCAGATCGTTGAGAATTCTGAATGTTATGGCCTCCTTTCCACCTGTATTGGTATGAGTGGAGCCCAACCATCCAGTGTGGTGTACGTTGAAATCCCCTAAATAGAGTATCTCGGCATTTGGATGGAAAGAAGTAACAAAGACATGAAAATATGTTCCATTAAGGGAGCAGTAGCAGAAACACAAGATAATGGTGGTAGTAGTGAGAAAGATTTTAAGCTATAAAACATTGAAGTTATGAGATTCAAGGTTCTCGAGAAGTGTTACAGGAGTATTAATGTTTATATAGGCAGAAACTCCACCATTGAGTCGGAAATTAAAAAACAAGTTATTTT
>JABUQX010020844.1:42500-50000 GCA_015478945.1 Trachelipus rathkii
ATATATATATATATAATATATATATATATATATAATTATAATATATATATAATAATTAAAGAGTAACAAATTTGAGTTACATTGACTAAAAAGAAAGGAATTAAAAATAGTGTCAGTGTTGATGAAGATAATCATTGCAGAAATCTAATACTGGACCAGGCCTCATGTGAGTTGGTTTACAGTTAACACTTAAAATACGAGTACCGACTAGTCCTAATCATCTACTTGCGATACGATTGTTTCTTCCCTTAAATATGTAATTACTAAATTACGATTCTATTAAATAGCTATTACTAAAAGTTAGTATTTTGGGGATACACATCACTACAGCTTTTCTTATATGAAAAGTCGTCTGGCATCCAGCTTCGAACTTTCTTAAAAATTATTTTCATTTTATTACTAATTTAATAGATTTTCTTAAGATCCAGACTTCCAGAGTCGTCCAAGTATCAGTTGTCTACCATCCAATTTAAATTAATTTCGTTGTTAGAATCAATATTTATTTTGTACTTAAATATGAAAATTATTTTGAAGATTCCAAGCTTCATTAATAATTAATTTTTATTTTTTTTTAACTTTTTTAAATACCGGTAATTAAAGTATTATTTTTATGATTATTGTTAATTTTCTAGTGAAAGCGTTTTTTTTATTTATTTATTCACTCGTTCACAAAAAGTCAAAAAAACACCCCAGTTTCTCAAGATCCAACATCAACGCTTTCTATATGTTTATTTAGGCTTTTAACCTTTTGTACTTGGAAACTGGAAAGTTTGGGAGGACCTGCAGAGTGAAGATCCCTTTTTCCATTTCTACCACTTTTTCTTTTGTACATACGTCTGCTTGCTTCAATATTATTTATAATATTAAAGCCTTTCCTATATATAGTATATATATTATATATTTATATATATAATAATATATTATATATAATATATATTATATATATATTATATATATTATTATAGTTATATATATATATATATATTATATATATATATATATATATATAAAAAATTATAATTATAAATAAAAAAATGTTTTTATATGTCAGTATAAAAAACCGTAATTCTGGTAAATACCTAACAACTGCTCATTGTTTAAGAATGCAAATAATCTGTTAACGACATCATTTCTGGGCCGTTGTAGGTGTTGTTGGAGGTGATAAAAAACGATCGTTGCATGACCTAAAAACCTTTGTTATTTATTTATATTTTTTTTATTTTTTGTTTATTTTTAGATTTATTTTGTACTTTTCATAACTGAAATTTGCCCCTGATTCCAAAAATGTATTCATTTTAGCTGTAGCTTTTTGTTTGTTTTTTTAAAAACTTTGTGGCGTCGTGAGACCCTTTGAGGATATATATATATATATATATATATTAATATTTTATATATTTTAATATATAAAATATATAATATAATTATATTATATTTATAATATATATAATATAATATATTATTATAATTTATATTATATATATATTTATAATATATAATATATATATTAAATTATAATTATATATAATACTTTGGATTATATTTTAAAATTATAATCGGATGATATATATCGAAATATCGATTATCGATATCGATATTTTTTTCTGGCGATAATATCGAAGGCGATATGATATTTTTTTAAATATCGATATATCGATTTATCGATATTTTTTAGATATCGGGCATCCCTACTCCGAACCATTACTGAAAAAGATTACTGAAAAGATTACTGAAACTCTAAAAGAATTTCCGAAACCACAAGCGAATTTCTGAAACTCTAAACGGATTACTAAAACTCCGAACCAATTACTGAAACCCCGAACGAATTTCTGAAACTCTGAATGATTTCTGAAACTTCGAGCGGATTGCTGAAACTCTGAACGAATATTTGAAATTCCGAATGAATTTCTAAAATTTTGAACGGACTACTGATACTCGGAACGAATTTCTGAAACATTGAGCTAATTTTAGAGATTTTCCATAAATTTTCTGAAACTCCGAAAGAATTTTAACACGACTGTTAATACTAGTCTCAGAGGAGTTTTATTTTCTTGTCTTATGTTGCATGACTGCTTTAAACTGTGGTTCGAAACAGGACTATTAAATCTGTTTTAAGATGATCTGTATCCTTTTTCTGATCCGGAATAGGTTTGGGTTCCATTCTCGATTTCGATTTCTATATCGATTCCGGTTGCAACTATTTAATATCAAGCGATTCCAATTTCGTCTACGATTCCAACGGCAAATGAACATGGTAATTTCAAACTTGATTCCGATTCCGATCTTCTAAAATTTACAGATTCCGCGATTCCGGTTTGGATTTCAACTACCTATGATCATACAACATTCAAACCCTATTCCGATTCCGATCTTTAATTTACCGATTTCCTGACACTGGTTCCTATTCGAACTACCTTTGAACAAGGTCCTAAACAGTTCGTTCAGTTGTTAACAAGAGCTAACCGATTCTATGATTTCAGTTCCGATGTTTATTGTTTTTGATTTCAGATTTCAATTACGATTATGATTCAGTTTTTAATTACCAATGAACATGCTGCTTTCAAACTCGATACAGATTTAGATTCCGTGTCCAATAAAAATTTTCGACAAGATTTCGTTTCCGTCTTGAAGGTTTTCCGATATGACTCTGATTCGAATTTCGATTTTCCGATTTCTTCTCCATGAAGTCTATCTGACATAGCTTAGGTTCCAGTTCCTTTCCATTTGTGATTAGCATTAGCTCAAGTTGATTCCAGGATTGATCCGATTCCGGTTACAAATTTGGTTGTTTAGTGAATCTCAAATTGACAGATATTTAAGGTGTAAAATAAAAATGAAACACACTTTGAAGTCAAATGAGAGAGAGAGAGAGAGAGAGAGAGAGAGAGAGAGAGAGAGAGAGAGAGAGAGAGAGAGAGAGAGGCGTTATATAATAAGACATAGATACATCTTTTAAAATACGTGTTTCGGTCTCCGGCTCCAAATCAGGTTCTGAACCCCCTCATTTTATGTAAAAAGTTGGTTCTGGATCCGACTCACCAAAATACTGACTCACGGCTCCGGTTCCGACTCGGCTCCGGCCTGCTCTCGCTCCAAACAAACCAAACTCACCAGCTAAATCAGTGCACAGTTAGGAAGAACTGAATAAAATAATGCAAGTATCAAAACAATGATTCGCTCAGATAGGGTCCTGAGATCATTCCTTGTGAGATGGAAAAATATCCTTCCTCGATGAAAAGCAATAACAGTGTGACGTAAATTTTAAACATTAAAAAGACGTTAAAACATTAAAAAATATCACGCAGTGTCGGTTAAGTATAAAATTTTAAACACTTGGAAGATTTTTTGCACAGATGACGTAATATATATATATATATATATATATATATATATATATATATATATATATATATATATATATATATATATATATATATATATATATATATAATATATATATATATATATATATATATATATATATATATATATATATATATATATATATATATATATATATATATATATACATATATATATAATAATATATATATATATATATATATATAATATATATATATATATATATATATATATATATATATATATATATATATATATATATATATATATATATATATATATATATATATATATATATATATATATATATAATATATATATATATATATATATATATATATATATATATATATATATATATATATATATATATATATATATATATATATATATATATATATATATATATATATATATATCTATATATATATCTTATATATATATATATCAGGTGAATGAAAAGTTACTTTTATATGATATCTCAGAAAACTAAGATAGGTGCGAAGAACGATAACATATATGTGAAGATCAATACATGAAATTAATGGAAAATGCAAAAAAATTTATTTTTTTTTTATTTTTTTATATATTTCCCACTACATTAGGATGAAAACTAATAACATATTTAGAATCAGAGTATGAAATATGTATGAAAAAAGAGAATTACCAGGTTGTGCAAAGTGCAAGAGTCAGGGTCTCTCGGCCTCCTGGGAACGACAGGGTAGGACTATTTCCCCCCTCAGGGGAGGGTCTCCGGAACCCTTGGTATTTGGGTGTCGCGAGGGTTCCTCCGCCCCTCCCCAACGGGGTACTTCGTCCCCCTCTGTCCCACCGTCGGCTCAAGCCCCCTAAAGAACTTTATACGATGATTTCATATATGTTATTAGTTTTCTTCTACCTATCGTAGTTTTGGAGATATAAAAATAAAAAAAAAAGTAAAAATTTTTTTTTGCATTTTCCATACAAATTTCATACGCTGATTCCATATATGTTATCAGTTTTCTTGTACCTATCTTAGTTTTCGAGATATCATGCGGGTAACTTCTTTTAGTTTGGCCTATATATATATATATATATATATATATATATATATATATATATATGGATTGATATATATATATTATATATATATATATATATATTTATATATATATATATATATTTATATATATATATATATATATATATATATATATATATATATATATATATATATATATATATATATATATATATCTATATATATATATATATATACTCATATATATATAATTCATATATACACATATGTATATATATACTTTAAATAATAACACATATAAACACACATATTTGTGTCATATA
Organism: Trachelipus rathkii; assembly: GCA_015478945.1. Lineage (NCBI taxonomy): Eukaryota > Metazoa > Arthropoda > Malacostraca > Isopoda > Trachelipodidae > Trachelipus > Trachelipus rathkii. Next base: position 47,205 of record JABUQX010020844.1, read on the forward strand.
ATATATATATATATATATATATATATATATATATATATATATATATATATATATATATATATATATATATATATATGACATTCGGTAGGATCTTTCTCCTGTAAATTTTTTGTGGGAAAAAGAGGAAAAATTTTCAATGGAGAGGGAAAACAAAATTTACATTTACTGCAAAGAAAATAGTATAATAATTTATAATATTTAAGTAAGGTTAGTTAGGTTAAGTAATAAGTGATTAAGTAAGCAAGTAGTTAAGTAAGTAAGTAAGGTTATTTAAGTTACGTTAGGTAACATAGATTTAAACTTATTACTTGGCAACTTTAATCTTTATGCTTATTGGTTAAAAAAAAACTTGGCAACTTTAATCTTTATGCTTATTGGTTAAAAAAAAAACTTTAAAGTAGGAAAAATAATTTTTTTTAATGATTATACAATTAAAGTTTAGATAGCCCGACACTTCCTAAAAAAATTGCGTTTTGCCAGTGTTTGTTGTGCTCGAAATTATAGACGTAGGCGACTTTTTTTGTATAATTTCAAAAATTTGAAATCTTTAATTAGTTTATATTTAAGTTTGGCAAGGTAAAGTATGGTTAATTAAGCTATTTAGGGTTAGATAGATTTAAATAAATAATTAGGACTTGTTTTTTAATGTTTTTATAGGTTTGAAGTTCTTTTACTGAAATAAAGTGTGCGGCGATGTCGAAAACGGATCCTACTTTTTTTCTTATAATTTTATGCTAAGATTGCGTTCTTTCATTGTTGTACTATAAAAGAAGAATTAATTTTAAATTTAGGCACCGGTGTTGCCGGAAGACTGCCGCAGCCCGCGGTCTGTCTCGCGTACATTGGGAACAACGTATATACCACTCTATGGTATTGTTTAATTAAAAAAAAAAACAGTCAGGGAGTATACATTCAATCAACAAGCTACGTACATACGTAAAATTTAAACTGAAATAAATTGCCTAAGCTTACTCAGTTTTAAAAGATTAGGTGTTTAGCCCAAAAAAAATATATATAGCAATTTCTTTTTACTTTTTTCTTAATATTGGTTAAATTACATTTAAAAATTCATCATCTACAAAGAAAGTTGGCGTGATATATATATATATATATATATATATATATATATATATATATATATATATATATATATATATATATATATATATATATATATATATATATAAATATATATATATATATATAGATAGCTTGATATATATATATATATATATATATATATATATATATATATATATAAATAGGTCAGCCTCTAGAAGAGCCACAATCCATATCTCAAAAACTACAACAGCTACCAGGAAAAGGAATACATTGTTGGAATGCTGGTCCAATTTTAGTGCGGAAAATGTAAAAAAAAAAAAAAAAAAAAAAAAATAAAAAATAAAAATTATATCTCAAAAACTATAATAGTAGCTGCAGCGAAAAGGAATACATTTTGGAATCCTCGTAAAATTTTGGATAGGAAAATGTAAAAAAAAAAAAAAAAAAAAAAAATTATTGTTAATAATTATAGTAATATAATAAAAAGGCTATTTAGAGACCTTTTATTGGTTACTCGTTAAAATAAATAGATTTTCCTATTAAATTTGCTTTTTTCTTTTACTAAAGGCTACCCAGGGTATACCGCACCGATGGCAGAGTCGGGGTCTCTCGGCCTTCGGGGGAACGTAGGACTATTTCCCCCCTCCGGGAGGGTCTCCGGAACCCCGCCTTTAATTATTTGGGTGTCGCGGGGGTTCCTCCGCCCCTCCCCTACGGGGTATGGAAAACGTCCCCCTGTGTTCCCCGTCGGCTCGAGCCCCCTAAATTGCCATGTAATACCTTTACAAATAATATATATATATACTATGTCCCAGCACCCCCAAAAAAATAGCCAATTTTTATGTTTAATTTTTTTTTTTTTTTTTTTTACATTTTCCTAACAAAATTTTACAAGGATTCCAAAAATGTATTTCATTTTGCTGTAGCTTTTGTAGTTTTCGAGTTATGATTTTTTTTTTTTTAATTTTTTTTTTTTTTACAATAGATAAGGAAGATTTGGACCAGCATTCCAGCAACGTATTCCTTTTCCCGGTAGCTGTTGTAGTTTTTGAAATATGGAAATATTATGAAATAAATATATTTATATATATATATATATATATATATATATATATATATATATATATATATATATATATATATATATATATATATATATATATATATATATATATATATATATATATATATATATATATATATATATATATATATATATATATATATGCCCCTATATATATATATATATATATATATATATATATATATATATATATATATATATATATATATATATATATATATATATATATATATATATATATATATATATATATATATATATATATTATTTATTCTTTTCTTCAGTTTACCTTCATTTTTTTTTTCTTCGTTCTAAAATTCAATTACAATTTAAGAGCCTAATCTGGCAACATCCAATTTTTTTCCAAAGGTGTCGGGCTATGTAAACTTTAAAATAATAATAATAATAATATATAAATATATGTCTAAAAATAATGCTAATATATATATATATATATATATATAAAATATATATGTAATATATATATAATAATATTATATAATATAATAATGTGTCTATATTTATATATAATAATAGTTATATAAGAATATTTTTTGACGTTTATGATGTGTGGTATATATGTATTTATAATACACAATAAAAACATTAATAATTTGTCTATATATATAAATAATAATATTAATAAGGAA
>JABUQX010020844.1:60000-62500 GCA_015478945.1 Trachelipus rathkii
TATATATATATATATATATATATATATATATATATATATATATATATATATATATATATATATATATATATATATATATATATTATTATATATATATATATATATATATATAACCTAAATTGTTTCATTTTAATTTTAATTTCAATTTTTTTGAAGCTCAAAATTAATTATTGTATATGCTTTTTGTATATATTGTTATTTTATAGGTTTAATAGATGTAGATAAAATTAATTATCGTATAAAATCCTATATATTTATATGTAATTGTATATATATATTTTTAGTAAAATATCGATATATCGGACCTTAGGTATTGCAAATATTTCAGTGAAGTCCGCATTTAAAAATCTTTTGTAGTTGAGCATTAATTCACTTTTAAAAATTGCAGAGTAAAATGCTGATTCATGACATTTGAGATGAAATTACTCAAAATCTACAAGACATTTTGCAAATGTTATTGTAATAAAAACGTAGAGCTTGCTATTCTCTTTCGAATAGTGTATTATTTATCCCAATAAAATTAAAAAAAAAATTTCCCGTTCCATCCACTTAAATCGAATTTCTTCCAAATCGATAAACTTCGTCACAATATTTGATCAATTATTTGTAATATAAACCATTTGTTATTTTTTAAATTCTGTTTATTCCAAAACCACGTGCTCCATCACAACAGCTGATTCAAATTGTTTGTAAACAAAAGTAACCTAGTACGAAATAACGGTCGATTATGCACGAAAATGGGTAAGCATTTCTTATCGAGCGTAAGCACAAATGATAAAAATGAAAACGGTCTTAGTTGAAGAAAAAAGTGCTTGTATGTGGTTGCTTTATTAAACATCATAAATGTGAATTGTGATATTCTGAAGTGAATAGAAACCGTCGTAAATGTCTAAATCCAGTAGACTGTTTTTGTTACATACTGTATGTGGTGAGTTCACTGTAAAAAAATGGTAGGCCGTCTTTAATAACCACAGTTAAGAAAGCATATTACTTTTAATTTGAATGTCACATTGGAGACCAGGACAAAGATTGGGATCCTCAAATATCTTGCACAACTTGCTACACCAGTTTGATTAAGTGGATAAATGAAGAAAAATCACGAAGTATGCCATCTGTTGTACCTATGGTTTAGCGCGCCATCAAGCAGCTTAGAAGACTGCTATTTCTGACACAAAGCTCCAAGGATTTTCAAATAAAACAAAATCAAATATAGTTTATCCTTCTCTTCAAACTGCAATTCGACCAGTACTTCATGGATCTGGACTTTCAGTGCCTAAGCTACCAATGGACTTAGAAGTAGTCAATATTCCAGAAGAGAAAACGGTTGAGGAAATGGAAGCATCAATATCATTTGACCCATCCTTCGTTCCATTTCATGAGAAGACACCCATCACATTCAACAGAGAGAGCTGGAGGATCTAGTAAGAGATTTAGATCTCAGCAAAGCACAAGCTAAACTCTAGAATCTAGGCTGCAGCAGTAAAATTTGTTGACAACATGCACTAGAATTTCAGTATATACAGACAAAGATATGAGCGATTTTCAAAATACTTCACCATGCAACGATCGGTATTTGTGTGTGCAAACATTGACGGTTTGATGGCTGAACTTGGTTTCAAGAATATCACAGAGGAGTGGAGACTACCTGTAGACTCCTCAAAGACAAGTCTGAAACCATTATTACTTCATAACGGTAACGGCAAGCCTTCATTACCAGTAGTAGCATACTCAGTAGATATTAAGGAAACATATGACAGTATGTCAGTTTTAATTAATGCGTTATAGTATAAACGATATGGATGAAAACTCTGTGGAGACTTGAAAATAGTAAGCATGCTAATGGGACTTCAGGGTGGATTCATCAAATACTTCTGTTTGCTTTGCCTATGGGACAGACAAGCACTATAGACAGAAAGAGTGGGCAAAAAGAAGTAACTACTTTTCGGGACTTGAAAATGTTAAATATCAACCTTTAATTGACTCAAATAAGGTATTAATTCCATCTTTACATATAAAATTAGGCTTAATGAAAAACTTTGCGAAAGGATTGGATAAAAATGGAAATAGTTTGTGAATATCTCCAGGAATTCAGTTCCCTTGATTAAGTGAGGCAAATTGAAAGAAGGAATATTCGTTGGCCCACAGATCATAAAACTCTTGAAGGATGACACTTTTGAGAAAGAGTTAATAATCTGCGAAGAGAGCATTTAAAACAGTGGTTTCGGAATTTCAAGGTAACAACAAGGCTGAAAATTATGAAGAGTTGGTAAAAAAAACTCTTGGACAGCTATCAGAAGCTTGAATGTCTGATGTCGCTAAAAAATTCACTTTCTCCTACATTCCCTTATTTTTCTTATTTTCTTTCCCTCGCAATTAACTTGTATTTGCTTTTGTAGTGAGGAAATTAGAGTGAAAGATCCCACATGACATGACATACATGAGAATGGAACATGCGATATCAAGGAAGAAGTACGATCCTAACGATATGGGTACTACTGCT
>JABUQX010020844.1:67500-72500 GCA_015478945.1 Trachelipus rathkii
TCTATATATATATATAATTATAATTATATATATATATATATATATAATATATAATATATATATATATATATAATATATAATATAGTAATATAGTATATTATTAGTATATTGATATAATATAATATATATACTGCGGAGATGATTTGGTCTGTGTGGCGAATCTGAAGAGATTGAGAGGATGGTAGAGAGATTTGGCAGGGTATGTAAAAAGGAGGGGTTGAAAGTGAAAGCGTAGATAAAGAGTAAGGTTATTGGGTTGTGAGTGAGGACAGTCCTCAGTGTGTAGTTATGTTAGATGGTGAGCGCAGCTGAGCAAGTGTCTGAGTTTAAAATTTTAGGGTATGTGTTGGATGAGAAGGGAACGATGATGCAGAGTGTAGTAGGGAAAGTTGTGAATGGCAGGAAGGTTGCTGGTGCAATAAATCGTTGGTGAATGTAAAGGGACTAAGTCTTGAGGCGCTAGGGTTCTTACATGAGGGTAGTTGTTACCTGTGTTATTGTATGGGAGTGAGACTATGGTCTGGATAAGAAGTATAGATCTAAAATTCGATGTGTTCAAGATGTGACAATTCTTACGGATCTGATAGGCAAAGGAAAACAATCAAAATGAGGAAAAAGAAAAAATTAGAGACGAGTTGTGTGGTGTGAAGAAAGGGGTAACATGAGAGAATAATGAAAGTATGTTTGAGATGGTTGGTCATTGTGGTCGGCGCCTGGGATACGAAGAAATAGTGGAATCAGGTCGGGTGAACGAATGTCTGAAGGGGAGAAAGTGAGTTTGGCAGAGGCGAGATAAAGGTGCATGAGTAGAGAGAAATGGCGGGTTTTGTATGGTTTTGTACTGGTTGTGGCCCCACCCTGGTTCAGTAGATGAACACCCTTACATTGACGGATTTTACCAGAGATGAGGGCCGGTCGCGGTACCCATGAAGCTCTAGGGTGGATTTCTGTCTGTGACGAGTTTTCAACTAATTTAATGGTACAGAGGGCGGCGTAAAGGCTTGGCTTGTCCCTTTCGACATTTGTCAATAATTACTCTACTTGCGCTTTTTCTTTTCCGAATGCTGTGTAGCGCACCTAGCTCCAGTCTTGGGAAGAAGAGGTCAGGTAAAGAAGAGAAAGAAAGTATATATCTAGTACTAATATATAGTATATAAATATATATATTGATATTATATTATATATATATATATATATAATATAATATATATAATTAATCATATATATAATATATATATATATAACATAAAAGGAAAATATGAAATCGGAGACGGAATCGGAATACGGCAGCTTTTGACTGGTACGGAATCGGAATGCGCATCGGCGTGGAAATTTGGAATCGTCCATCACTAATATAGTATATATTATTCGTGGATCCAGGTGGCGGGATGTGCTAAGGCAGTTAGTACTCCCGGCTGTCTGTCTGGTAGTCTTGCTGTAGGGTCAGGCTGATTCGCGTACTTATATATATAACTATAATATAGTATATATATATAATAATATATATATATTATAATATATATATATATATACTATCATATATATAAAATAAATATCTATATAATATATATAAATATATATTCATATATATAAATATATTATAATATATATATATATATATAATACTATATAAATATATATATATATATATATATACATATATATTATATATATATATAATATATTATATTATATATATATATATATAATATATAAATATATTAATTATATATATATAATATATAGTATAACATAATATATATATATATATATATATATATATATATAATATATTATATATATTATATACATATATATATATATATACTAATATAATATATATAATATATATATAATATATATATATATATATATATATATAATATATTATATATAATATATTTATATATATTATATACATATATATATATAGTATATATAATATAATATAATATATAATAATAATAATATAATATATATATATAATATTAATATATATATATATATATATTATATAATATATACACATCATATATATTTATATAATATAATAAATAATCTCAGATATATATATATAGTATATATATATATAATAAATAATTATAATATAATATTAATATATATATATATATATATATTTATATAATAATTAATATAATGTATGTGTGTGCAAAAAATAATATCTTCCAATGCTATTAACATTGTGTTTTTTAAATCAGCAATTTGAAATTATGGAAAAATATTAATAATTCACTGGCCAACAAAGATTTTGCGGCAAAACATTTGAAGGTCATTTTATAAGTAACTTGTGCCTCTGATTCGAATATGACCTTCCGTTTCCTAGAGTCGCTTCTAGTTGTTCGCTAGATACAGGGTGGTCCACAAAATACTAATAGCAACAATTTATGTTAGTTGTAACGTAATTCACCAAAAAAAAAAAAAAAAAAAACACGAAAGATATATATCAAATTGTTAAGGTGATAAGTACATAAAATGCCTAATTAGTCCAAAACCTTTCAATTCGACAATAATCCACAATTAATGGCATTACAAAATCGCTGTCTATATGATGTCTTATGTGTGCAGAATGTGGACAATCACGTTGAAGGCTCCAACAATAGTCTGCCATCATGCGTGTATCCCCTCTTCCTTGGTATCTTTCTCCATCACCTTGATATCTTGATGGAACCTCTCCCCTTGTTTCTCACTATAACATCCTAGTTATCCGGAAACCGATCTAAGTGACAATGTAGAGAAATGAACTTTTATGCTCATATTACATTCAAATTTTGAAGTCTGAAAGCAAATTTTCTTGTACGATTCACATAATGGCAATCTTAGTGTTGCCCAAAAGTTCTGAAACAACCAAGACACAAGCTTTCCAGCGATGCCTTCATATCAGTCATGAAATTTATGAATGGTCAACCTTATGATTTGCGAATTGAGGGCGCTAAGATTCCAGCTTTGAGTTTCTCCATACCCAACCCTGGAAAAAATCTGCAAATATAATTGAAACATTCACCATCTTTGTGTCTAGGGCCCTAACAAATTGCTTAATCAGTCCTAGTTTGATGTGAAGTGGTGGGGAAAATAAATTTTCCCCTGTCAACCAGTGGTTTGTTAAAGATATTTGATGCACCTACATCAATATTTTTTTCCTTACATGCCATATCAAGCGTTTTCCCATGGTCTTCTTTAAGCCCCTAACTATGCCCAACAATACATATGAACGGGTACTTATATAGTCGCTTGCTGCCCAAGTAAGATGTTGCCTATCTTCAATTCAACGCATATAGACCACCTGGTTTGCAGATTAATAGTCTAAGCTTCTGCAAATCATTCTTGATATTCTTCAAATAGTCCTTTCAGTTTTGTTGAGTGACTCCTTATTGATCGATGCATAACATGCCATTTAGCAATTAAAACCACACTTCAACTCTCGTTGAACTAATCCATAAACTAATCTGCCAATTTCTGGTCGGCGCCATTAGGTAACCCATTTGAGTAGGAGTCCAGGGAGTTCTACAGTTATACTAGGTCCTCTTCCTTCAATGAAAATGGAAAGAAGTAACTACCTCTCTTGTCCGTAAAAAAGTTATTTTACATTCGGCCTTGAACAGTTCTTTACACTTAGTCTAGATGCTAAAAAGCTCAGAATCTTGCTTGGAGAGACTTAACTCTCGAACTAAATTGATCTCCTCCTGGGAGAACTGTTGCTGGGTAGAAGTACTTTCATATTCACTACCACTAACTGCACGTGTGCACACCAAATCCGTGAAATCTTCCTCATCTCAGACAATGCTAGCGTCTGGGAGTGTAAGTGAACAGCTGGGATGGGGAACACTCGTGAGTCGTGGTACAGGGTTGCTTGCTGATTCCAAATGGATACTCAATTTACGTTCTGTAAGGATTGATACCTTTCACATTAACCAAACAAAAATATCCACTTGTGTGATTCGTGGCTCCCGCCTATAATCCATAGGCACATACCAAAGTTTTTAAAACCTTTTCTTCGTTCATGTTTCACGACGTAGATTCGACAGCAACGGTTTACAGACCATATGGGGAGCCCAGGACTTATTCTTGGTCTGCGAGTTTCATTCCAAAGTATGCCAGATATGTTTGCTTCACAAAGTTAGTAATATTTCTCTTTGGTTTCCTGGCAATATTCTACCACAGATTGTAGCAGAATAAACAGTTGGGTTGATTCAAGACAGGCTCTTCGTGAAATAAATCATAGTGTCTGCCAGAATATAAAAAAAGAATAAAAGTAATTAAAGGTAGCCCCTTAAAAAAAGAAATAAACGATATTACTGTAAAATATGCATAAAAAAGATATTTGTATAAGAGTACTATCTGGAACACCCTGTATCTCAGGAACTAGAGCCAGTCTTGGAAAACTAATGTCATTCTGAAATCAGCACACCCGAAATATATACTATAAATTCGATAAAATATCCTTGACAGCAAAAAAAAAAAAAGAAATTTTTTGTTTTTTTTTGTGATAATGAAATGTGCTGTTAATTTGTAATATTTAAAATATCTTTGACTATAAAAATATTTGTAGAAATTGTATTCTTCTATAAATAATTACATGAAAGTTTGGACCTAATTCCTAAAATGTTTTATTATACTAACCATCGTAATAGCAATTTAAAACTCAAAAGGAAAATGAATAAAAGTTATTAGTTTTTTGATTATTGTTATCGTATTTTGATATGTCAATTTTTTAAAAATTAAAGTTACTAATTAGTCATCTTGCCATTTTTTTAGAATCAAACTCTGTAATTCTTAATTTGCGTGCCCCAGCTCTGTATAAGAGCTCCTTTTAATTTTATTTATTATTAAATAAATTATTAAAAACCAATGATGTTTTTTAATTAACTTAAAAAAAACAACAAAAACAAACCCGTCGCATTCAACCAGATATGGTTTAAAATAAATGAACCCTGAACCATGTATTAAAAGTAAGAAAGCTTTTCCACTCATCCTGAAAAGGG
>JABUQX010020844.1:75000-83246 GCA_015478945.1 Trachelipus rathkii
GAGTAGTAGCTAGATTTTTACTTAGGTTCAATCCCTGAATTAGTTATTTATAATATTTATTTAGATAATAAAGTTTTTAATTTTTAGTAATATTTGTAGAGTTTTTCGGTTGATTCTTGTGGCATTGAGTGAAAGTTTAGCTGTTGTAAGCTGACGCTTGAGGGCCTTTTTTAAGTCGTACCAGAAGAGGTTATGTAAGTATTATTCTTAGATTTATTGTGATTTGCCTACTCGCCTTTGCTTGGTTTTGAATGAAAATTTGCTAGCAAGAAGTCACAGCATTGTTATGGATAATTTTTTGTATCTCTTTCAGGAGTGATATATTTAGGCAAAAATCTTTAAACTGCAATCACTCTTTAAGCTTTTGAATAATGGTTGTGTATGGCTGTAAAAGTCCCTTGTATTGCTAATGGAGGCGAATAAATCTCTTCTGTGTTACTATAACAGGGTGAACTTAACTGAGTTACTTGTGGTCGGTAGATAGGAAGACAGTAAAGTAAGTGAGGGTGTATTTAAGTGAACTAGTCAATAGATTCCTAAGAAGTAAAGAAGGTACACACAATGTTCTTTAATTTAATTAGCATATAGCATGTATCTTCGACAGTTTGCTAACTCACGTGTGTTAATATGTTCTTTAAATGTTGTTATCATCGAGAGTTAAGTCGTCCAAGTATTCTTAGTCATTTCGTAGCCTATTCATGTTTCCTACATTGTTATTTTAGATATTAAATGTTAATCTGGTTTTGTGCTAAGATTATGTAAGATTGTTTATTTAACATTTAAAGATAGCTTTAGATCTATCATTTCATTATTTTGTTAATGTGTCGTGCTTTACAAGATAGGAGACTGCGGCCATCCTCTGTCATTTATTAAAATGGAGGTATCGTCAACAAAAGAGACTGAAAAAGCGTTATGAGAAAACAGGTCATTTGTATATAGAGTAAATAAAACGGTCCAAGAATTGAGCCTGGGTACGCCGGTTGTTGTTTGAAGTGTGGTTGAATGTAGCTTCTTTTAGTTTTACTTATTGAGGTATCTCCCTTATGTATGTCTTTTAAACACCATGTGTAAGTTTGTCCCTTCAAGAGCCCCTTTTGTTCATTATGTAGAGTATGTTCCGTGATCAAATCATGTCAAAAGCTTTTTGTAAAATCTAATAATAACTAGCAGGGAGGAGTCTTTATGTTCTATATTTCTCTACAGTTTTTCGGTTAAGCAAAAGAGGGCATCAGCAGTTGAACGGCCTTTTCTAAATCCAAATTGTGAATCATTAAGAATATTGTTTGATATAAAATTTTCTGTTAACTGATTGAAAACTAATTTCTCAAATATTTTACTTATCGTGTTTGTGATAGCTATTGGTCTGTAAGTTTATGCTAGGCAAAGGTCTCCTTTTTTTGGTATAGGGATCACTTTTGCTGTCTAATATATTGGGAAAATCCTGATCAAAAGTGATTCAGTTGAACAGGGTGTTTTTAAGGTGGTCTATGATGTTGGCACCGTATTGAGAATTACGATTGGGGATAAGAATGAACATCGCAATTTTTTGTTTTTTTAATCCCGGCGATTACCGCTTTCACCTCCGGGACTGTGAGGAATTGAAGGAAAAATGAAACTCGTAAGTCTGGGAGAAAAGTTCATATGATGTTTGACGAGGGGTTTTGCTCTCTCAGTTTTGCTTACCGACGTTACGAAGTATTCGTTTAGTCCGTCTGCGATCTTATTTTGGTTTGTGTTAATTGATTGTTTAAATTCAGTTCGTTTTAATACATTGAGTGTTTTTTTGTTTTGCTGACTAATCTTATTGATAAACCCTCAAGTGGCCTTCGAGTCTTTATTGCAATCCTTGCAAGTTTTGTTTAGAAGTAGTATTTTCTCTTTGCTTCTAAGAAACTACCTTAAGTTGTTATCATCAAATGTTTATACACTTTGGGCAATGGGTATACAATGTTGTTTTTATAATTTCGGTAGAATTTATGTTTCTGGTTGTAGAGTTTGAAGCCTGGTGTTTAGCCATGCGGTTTTGAATCCTTTAGCACCAAAGTTTTCGTTTTAATAGGTGAATGCTTCGTCGAGTAGCATTCTGTTTTAATAGTTTTACGGAACGAGTGAAATTTTTTCTTTTCGATGCCAAATGTTCTCGGCTCGTATGTGAATGAAAAGTCAATTCATTCAATTTTATTTATGAAATTTCAACGCCTTTCTGGTCACCATCTAGCCTGTATTTTATGGTGCCGAAATTTTGAGTTTTATTAATGGCAAGAGTTTTGCAAGAACACGGAATATCAGACTATTCAACTTTTAATACGACAAAGGGTATTAACGTTCTCAGTTTAGGTTCCCGCCAGATATGAAATCTATCTAGTGACGGAATCGAGATTTCGACGTTGTTTGACGCGTGTAAAGGTAGCGTTATGTAGTTGACGAAACCATTGATAACATTAAGTTGAGAGAGAGTTGCCCGATTTTGTAATGTCGCGTGGAGGATGATCAAAATGTTGAAATCTCCGCAATTATCGACTTAGGAGTTAAGAAAGTGTGTTTTGATGATGTCCTTAAGGGATTAATAACTCTTGTTTTAAGATGAATTATGGGGGTTCGATAGACTCGCATTACAATTACGTTGATTCCGATTTTAATTTTAACGCGAGTGCTAGTGCCACTATGTGTGAGTTGAGTGAAGTAAGTGAGGGTGTATTAGTGAATAGTAAAATTTCCTAAGAATGTAAAGAGGTTCACACAAATTTCTTAAATAATCAGATAATAAAATAATAATACATGATAATAATCAAAATAATATAATAATAATAATAATACTAAATCATAATAATAATATTAATAATAATTAAATAATAATAATAATAATAATATAATAATTAATAGATAATAATAATATATAATACTAATATAAGAAAATAATAAATAATAATATTAATGAATTTTAAAGCCAACGTTAATAATAAAGTAAAATTTAGTTCAAAAATAACAATAATAATAAAAATTATATTATGAATCATAAATGAATAATAATAATAAATAATAATAATAATAATAGATTAATAATAATAAAAAATAATAAGAATCAATAATAATAATAATAATAATATAATAATCCTTTAACAGACAGGCGCCCGTTTGGATCTTCTTGAAAGACTCGCGAGCTTCTTAAAGAAATTAAAAGAAGCTACGCGAAGCAGGAGTTTGATCCCATCCATCGCTCAACGTCGTGTAGGTTTCCCAGGAGGAATCCCCAATAATTCCAGAAATCTGGGTCTCCACCTATCCACCCATGCTGGCAAAATACCTGGATGCATCAACTGGTTTACGGACTTCTGGTTTTGGCCTGATCCGAAACTAAGTTACTTCGTCTATCGAGAAACTGGAATCAGTTGGAGCAATTAAAACTATTAGCTTTAACAAAGTTCTTCTCCACCTACTGACACAACTACTCCAGCAGCTACCACTGAATCTTACTACTCCTATTGAACTACTGAATCAACAACATCGCTGAACTACTGAAATTAACAACATCCACCTGAACCTACTGTAGCACCACATAACTTGACAACGACTCTTGAAACATACTGCAAACTAACTTGAATAACTCAAAAAAAGCGACATAAAAATAAGCAATCTGGTTATGAAAAATTAAAAATAAAGAATTGAAATTTATTAATCGATGAAAAATAACCAAATTGTTGATAATTATATATATACTGTACTTACTTACTTTACGGTACTTCGCCCTGGCGCCACTTAATTGGAGGGCCACAAGGGGGGGTATATTAATACTTATATTATAAATATACATATTACCTATATATATATATAGAAATATATATATATATATATATATATATACTATAAATATATATATAATATATATATATATATATATAATATATAATATGCTAGTGCCTATGAGTATTATGTAAGCCATAAGTAAAACTATATTGGAATAGTTAATTCCTTTATTTTCTCCAAAACCTTACGAAAATTTTCTAAATCCGACAATTAAATATAAATTGTTATTTAAGATAAGTTTTTATTAAATTTTATTAAATTATAAATAATTTTTTATATAAATGTATTTTATTAAATTAAAATTAGAATATAAATACATTATTTAAAATAATTTATTTAATATCAAAATTTAATATTATTAAAATAATTATAAATAAATTATTTAAACACTAAATTAAAAAAAAAAATATTATTATAGGTAATTCCTAGGCTTCCTCCTAGTATTGATATATTATGCGGTTACAAGGATGTAAAATGAAGTAAATTATAATTAAATTAATTATAATTAGAAATATTCATTAGGGGTTCATTATATTTGAAATATTCAATATAAAATTTATATTTTTACTAGTAAATTGTATATTAAATTATTGTAAAATTAAAATGAAATGATTTATATAAAACGAAAAGAAAAAAATGACATTGTCGAACGAATATTGGTAGACCCGCTTTTTTTTGGTGAGACTTCTCGACATTTTTGGTAAGATCCGCCATTTTTATGAGACTCCCCAGTTTGTATGAGACTCCATCCAATTTCGTTCTCATTATCAGAAATTTCCAAAATTGGAATTTGTTAAAATTTGAGAAGCAACTAAAGTTTTTGATTGCTTTTTATTTTTATTTCAATTTTAATTTATTTTAATTATTACTTTATATATGGCAAAAAAAATATTTTAACTATTTTGCTATTTCGAAAATTTTGAGCGAGTTTTTTGAAACTCCGAACCATTACTGAAACAGATTACTGAAACTCTAAAAGAATTTTCGAAACCACAAGAGAGTTTCTGAAACTCCAAACGGATTACTAAAACTCCGAACCGATTACCGAAACCCCTAACGAGTTTCTGAAACTCTGAACGATTTCTGAAGCTTCGAACGGATTATTGAATCTCAGAACGAATTTCTGAAACACTGAGCGAATTTTCGAGACTTTCAACAAATTTTCTGAAGTTTCGAACGAATTTTCACACGACTGTTAGTGCTAGTCTCAGAGGAGTTTTATTTTTCTGTCTTATGCTGTATCACTACTTTAAGCTGTGGTTGGAAACAGGACTATGAAATAAGTTACAAAATAATCTGTTTCCAGTTTCTGATCCGGAACAGGTTTGGGTTCCATTCCCGATTTCGATTTCTATATCGATTCCTGTTGCAACTATTTAATATCAAACGATTCCAAATTTCAGATAAGATTCCAATGGCAAATGAACATGGTAATTCAAAACTTGATTCCGATTCCGATCTTCTAAAACTTACCGATTCCGAGATTCCGGTTCGGATTTCAACTACATATGAACATACAATATTCCAACCCGATTCCTATTCCGATCTTTAATTTACCGACTTCCTGACCGGTTTTGATTTCGAATGTGATTCCGGTTCAGGTTCGAACTACCTTTGACCAGGATCCTTCAAACTTTAAGAAGAATTTTTGACAAAACTTCGATAATCATTCCGATTCCGATTTCGTCTTGAAAAAGGTTTTCCGATATGACTCTGATTCCAATTCCGATTTTTCGATTTCGTCTCCTCATATGAAGTCTATTTGGCATGACCAGGTCAAATTCCGTATGCGGTTCCCGTGAAAACTATCCGACCGACCTCCATGAAGGTTATCAGCGAATGTCTCCGGCTTCACCACTTTCGAATACAAATCCAATCTGTCAAGAAGATTTTCGACCTTAACTCCGTAGTTCCGATCCTATCCAAGTTCCGTCTCTGTTTAAGGCTATACGATATGACTCCGATTCCGATATTTGATTTCGATTCTGACTGTTGAACATTATCCAATTTCGAACTTTAATCCTATTTCGATTCCAATTTTAGAACACGCTTCCGATTCGATTCTTCCAAAATTTAAAACCGATTCTCCCGGTTCCGAACCCATTCCTGATTCACAAACCGGTATAGTCATTTGTTGCGGCGTTATTGGCATATCTAAAATTAAAGATATTTAAAGTGTGAAATTAAAATGTAAACGCAAATTGAAAGTCCGAATTAACGAGAGAGAAGAGAGAGAGAGAGAGAGAGATGAGAAGAGGAGAGAAGGAGAGAGAGAGAGAGGAGAGAGAGAGAGAGAGAGAGAGAGAGAGAGAGAGAGAGAGAAGAGAGAGAGAGTAGAGAGAGAGTTCACCTGGGTATGATGAGAGTCTGTAAAATTCTTATCCGGTTCAGATCCCCAGCTCCATCATTAAAATATGCGTTTTCGTCTCCGGCTGCCGAATGCAAGTTCCGAAGCTCTTTTATTTTATGCAAAATTGGGCTCTGCTCAGATCAATCCGCAAATATAACAGCCTCTGGCTGATAGCTTCCGGCTCCGGTCCCGGCTCCGGCCGGCTCCGGCTCCGCTTTCGCTTCCGGCCTCCGGCTCCGGCCTCTCGACTCAACTCCGCTAACCCGAAATGCTAAGTGTCGCACAAATTAACAAGCACTGAAGAGAAAAATAAGACAAAAACTGAATAATCAAAAACAATAACCGTTACAACTAAGCTTGATGGAGGTCCTGGTTCGATTACTTGAGAGAAACTCCTGTAGAAAAGATATCCCTTCCTCGAACAAAAAAACAATAATAGTGAGAAGTACTTTACAAACGTTGAAAAAAGGATAAAACATATAAAACATAAAAAAAGAATCACGAGTGTTGAGAGTAGAAAATAAACACTTGAAGATTTTTGCAACAGATGAAGGTCCTATAATATATCTAGTAATATATATATAATATATATAATATATGATAATAATATATGAATAAATATCTATATATATAATAGTATATATATATTATACTAAATATTATGATATATATAATATATATAATATATATATAGAATATATGATATATATATATATATTATATATATATATGAATAATATAATAATACTATATATATAGTATATATATAATATATATATATATATATATATAATATATATATGTATATATAATATATATATATATATATATATATATTTAATATATATATAATATATAATTTTATATATTAGTATATATTAAATATAATTATAATATATATATATAGCTATGAATATATATAATATATATATATAGTATTATATATACTATATATATATATTATATATAAATATTTATATATATAATATATATAGTATATAATAAAATATATATATAAGTATATTTATATATATATAAATATAAGTAGATGTATATAATTAGTATATATATATATATCATATATATAGTAAGGGTAAAGTGGGAAGCAGGGGAACTATATAGGAACACAGGGAATTAGTTTGATTGAGTGTGTGGAGAAATAATACATTGCTGGTTTTTGTCGAGAAGAGGTCGTCGCGTGACCTGAAAGGATTCTTGGTGAGCGATAAAATGCAGTAAAAGTGTAGATGATTGTAGAAAGTACTAGAGATTTTACAGTGAAGTTACAAAATGATTGACAAAAATGTAAGAGAGAAGAATAATAAATTTTAATTTAGGTTATGCAACAGGCGTATGACAGCATTAATAGGAAGCTCCTGTGCAGTGTAGTGATATATGGTGTGTGTGGTAGGCTTCTGAATGGAATCCATATATTTAAGAGCGAAGAGTGAAGCGGTGTGTAGGATAAGATCACGTGAAAAGATGGTTCATTATTAAAGAGATGACGTAATTCAGGATAGTTCAGTCTCCTGTGAGGATTTTAAATATATTGAGAGGGGTTTTATCGAAAGAATTAGAGATGGATTGGCAGGAGAAGGTGTTAGAATGCATAGACAAAGGAAGAGAGTGGAGGGTGCCTGCTTATTGTATACAGGAAGACATTGTTCTGATGTGGTGAATCGAAGAAAAGTGTGAGATTATTGGTAGAGAGGTTTGCAAAGGGGTGTTTTAAAAGAGTGGTTGATAGTAAATGTAGATAAGAAGTATAGGTATAGAATGAAGTGAGGAGAGTCGGCGATTGAATGTCATGTTAGAAATTGTGAACAATCTGGAAGCAAGTAATCTGAGTTATAATATTTGAGGATATATGTTTGATAAAATGAACGGATGATGCAGAATGTAGTGAGAAAAGTTGTAAATGGTTAGAAGGGGATGGTGCAGCATTAAATCTGTGGGGTGTGAAGGTTAGTCTTGTGTGGTAGAGTTTTCCATTGAGAAATAATTGTAGACATGTGTTAATGTATAGTATAAAACTATGGCTGGAATAAGAAGTATAGGATCTAAGTACAACTGGTCCCCAAGGACAATCTTA
>JABUQX010020845.1:0-10000 GCA_015478945.1 Trachelipus rathkii
TAACACTTACAGTTCAGTTTGCATAGATTGGGTGTTTAACCGTTTTTCATATTATATCATTAAAAATAATAATGTTGTTATGATATATTATTATTATTATTATTATATTTAATGTAAATTACTTATTTAAATTTCTAATTCATGTTTTTAACTTTATTTTTAAATTTTAAAAATTAAAAAAAAAAAAATTTGTGTCTTCTCATAATTTTTACCCGAAACCAAGAAAAAAAATAAAGTTTTGTTTGTTCATCTTATAAAAATAAATATTAGTGTTTTTATCTAATTTTTTTCTGTACCTTTATAATTAATTTGAAAAGAAACAAAAAACTGATCTAAATGAAAAAAGGGTCGATGGTTCGATTCTACTTTCCTGAAAATTTCATATAGACAAAAAATGAATTTATCGCCAAGAAAATTTTCATTTCTATAATTTTATTCTTTGTTGGGTATTGTATAGAATTTATTATGGTATCAGATATCGAATATTTATTTATCTGATAACTTTCTTTTTAATTATGATTATATACATTTGATTATATTTAAGATTAGATTATATCTGTGAATTGTTCAAGTTTCAAGTTTTTCCAACAAATAATTTTTGACCTGTTCCAAAATGCCTAAAATCTGTTTTTCTTTCAGTTATCAAAATACATACGAATAAATAACAGAAAATTACGTTGTAGAGCTTTCTAAATGAATCTTACCTTTTATTTGATTTAAATTATGAAAATTATGCTCATATTTAATCTTACGTAATTGTTAAAATTTGCCCTATTATATATATATATATATATATATATATATATATATATATATATATATATATATATATATATATATATATATATATATATATATATATATATATATATATATATATATATATATTATGAAGTTCACACCTCATGGGCATACCCCTATTCTAGGAGGGAAACTTCTCTAGGTAATTTCTACCTAGGATCCTAAAAAATCTTATATATAGTTTATATATTGTTTTTTTTTTTTATTATTCAAAAGTTGTAATGGTAAACTTTGGAAAAAATGGTTGCAAAACTTAAAGTTCGGTCATCAATTGATACCGAAAATTAGGGATTCATTTGAATGCTCAACTTTCGTATTTAATAGTCTAATTTATCATTTGATCACTGGTCAACATGTATCTTGTCATAAAGCAGCTGAGGGATGTTTTATATGTAGTTTTGTTCACTGTCTCAGGAAATGGTGTCAGAATGTTTCTAGCACCCTTAGTTTTAGCGTTACACCCTTTTTAAGATTCTACATTACGAGAAATAACATACATACACACCTACACACACCTATATATATATATATATATATATATATATATATATATATATATATATATATATATATATATATATATATATATAATATAAACACACACACGACGGGCTACTATATATATATATATATATATATATATATATATATATATATTTACATGATACCACCACTCACGGGCAGGGCCCTTTACAAAAGAAGGGGGCAAAAAAACAAATTAAAAATTAAAAAAAAATTAGAAAAAGAAAGACAAAAATTAAAATAAATGGAAAGTTAACCAACCCGGCTCCTTGCCCAACGCAATTCCCTCATTTGGGCGCAGACGCAGGACTTAAATAGAGGAAGATTGCATATTGCAGTGAAAATAGAAGGCATGGAGTTCCACAAAACAGATGTGGTTGGAAAAAAGGAGGTACCACAACGAGTGATCATTGAGTCTCCAATATTCACACAATTTTCATGTGAGAACAAGGCATCTCTCTCTTGTGTTACGAGGGCGACGCAGTGGGGAAGGAATGCGAGAGGTCAATTCTCTCGAGTACCTGCCGTTTTAATACCTATAGAAAAGAGATATGGCACCAACGTCACGTCGCAAAGAAAGAGGGTCAAGGGAGTCAAAAAGTATGGGACAGTTTATAAGCCTCTTAGCCTTAGTTTCAACTCTATCCAAAGGAAGATGGAACCGGATCCACCCCAAATGTGGGAACAGTATTCTATACATGGCTAATTAGACCCTTATATAACTGAATATCTGAGCAGAAGAAAAAAATTCACGCAATCTGAACAGAATTCCCAGCTTCTTTGAGGCTATTTTAGCAACCGATGTGATATGAGGTCTCCAAGACAATTCACTATTTATGTTTAGTCCAAGAAAGTTTATGTTGTTTACATGTAAGACATTAGAGTCGTCAAAGGGGATAGGAAAGTTGGAAGGTGTTTTAGAGATGGAGATATTAGGAAGTTGAGTTTTCAAAGAGTTGAATTTCACAAGATTGCGGTTGCCCCACTGAGAAATTCCGACCAGATCGTCAAGAATTGAATCAGAAATCTGTAGACGAGAGGCAACTGTAGATACAAACGAGGGAGCACAATTGAAATGAGTGGAAGAATGGAGAGCTGAGTCATCGGCATAAGAGTGAACAGAGTTAGAAGAGCAGCTAAGAAGATAGTTGGTGAAAATTAGGAATAAAGTTGGAGTTAAAACAGAACCCTGATGAACACTACAATTAATTAATAAGAAAGGAGGAAGAGGTTGTTAGAATTTGTTCTGTAAACATTTAATTCTGTTTATTTGTCCTGAAATTTTAGTTTAGTGTAAGTGTTAAACACTTGAGCGAGTGGTAATGTGCTTCGACACTGTGCTGATCATCCGGATTTCTTTTGCTACATTTTTGGTGAGATAACATTTAAAAAAGAGAAACGTGGTTTCATTCCTCTCATTAAGAATTGTTATGAGCTTTAGCTTTGGATGCCGAGTTGGTGAACAAGATAAAACATGGCCTCCTCACGTTTGTTGCATCACTTGTGTCACACTCCTCACAGGTTGGGCAAAGGGTTCTCAGCACATGAACTTTACTGTCTCAATGATTTGGCGGGAACCGAAAGACTATTCTACAGATTATTTCTTTTGTCTTACAAATATTTGTGACATCACTCATAAATCAAAGCACACTGTGACATACCCAAATTTACCATCTGTCATAAGACCTGTGCGTCATAGTGAAGAAATGCCTATGCCATACCAAACAGATAATGTCATGCTCACTGATGATGAACAAAATCCCGTGGAGCATGTGGATCACGTTAGACTTGATCCAACCTTTGAAGTTTCCTGCACGTCTTCTGAACCCCATTTACTAAGAAAAGGAGATCTAAATGACCTTGTCAGAGATTTGAAGCTAACTAAAAGGCAAGCCGAAATATTAGTCTCCAGATAGATTTTTTTGCAATAGCGTTTCTTCTGTAATGGATGCACTTGGTCACAAATATAAAATAGAGGAGTGGCATCTGTTCATAGATTCCTTTAAAGTCAGCCTGAAAGGTATACTTCTTCATAATGGAAATATTTTTTCATTAGTGCCACCAGCTCTTGCTGCCAATATGAAAGGAACATATGCGAGTATGCAACTGCTGCTGAAAAAAAATCAAATATGAGAAGAAAACAATTAATTTAAGTGTAAAAATAATGAAAAAATTATAAATCCATAATTGTAAATAGATAAAAAAAAAAAAAAAATCCACAGAAAAGCTTTTTTTGAAGAAAAATTTTTTAAAATTATTTATTCATTTTATTTTATTTTTTATTTATTTATTTATTTATTTATTTAATTTTATTTAGTTATTCTTTTTTTTTGGCCAACTTTATCCTCAGCACAGAAATAGGAATCCTGACCGTATTTTATTTCATCATGGAAAAACCAAAAAATCTACTCTCTCTTTTTCTGAACACTATACACGGAAGAGGTGGAATCTTAACGGTAGTTTTCATTTTTCTCTAAATTTATGTTTTTGAGATTCACCATTATTGTTTTGATAATAGTTTCGCCTCTGATTATATCAATATTTACCTTCATTAAGCATGGACTCATTCAACTGGTGCAGACAAAGGAATACTCCTCTCGACATTTTATTAATTGTCCAATTGTTTAACCTCAGCTTTTTACAAAGTTTATGTCCTGTCCTAAACCCTAAGATTTGTTAACATCTAATTATGAAAATCTTGTTTCAGATTATCTGCAAAATTACCCCTAACTACCCCTACTAATCACACTAATTAGTATAACTACCAGCAAATAACAGTTGTTAAAAAGCTGTCATTAGTGCAATTCACCTCTAATCTTTTTTGTATTTCCAATAGTCTCAAAAAAGGCGCGATTGTTTCCAATGACTCAAACAATCTACATTAATTTTCTACTCAACGCAACATTTCACACAACTATAATACCGTAACTATCGAATTCGAAAAGTAACTTTTAACTATTCTTTATATTTAATATTCTTGCTTTCGCTTTCTCATGGTTTTTCTTTGAATATAGACAAATTTTTTCTCTCATCGAATAATGGGTTAGTGTTCAAAACTACTTGACAGCACCTCAGTTGCTTAATCTTGCTGACTATACATTTTATAACGAGAAATTCGGATGTGCCAGAAGAATTATAGTTTTTTAATGATGTGTGTGTACATCAAGTTTCTTGCAATGATATTTTTTTCTTCTAGTTTTAGCAGTTTGTTGCATAAAATTATGATTCAGATTTCTTTGGAACATGCTATTTAGTTTTTAAATGAAACTTGATCTTGTTTTAAACAAAGCCTTAACTCATACTATTCGATTGTTGATTTATTGTCAATAAATTTCATTTGCATTTATCATGTGTAAAGTAACACTTGCAAAAGCTTGTTACATCAGAATTCATTATTATTGTTAAACAGACTGAATATATTTGATAAAATGGTGCATTATATATTTCCTTCAAAAGCATATTGATATTCCTACATCATTCATCAAATTTATAGTTCTACGATGCTTAACATTTCTCAAAGGAATTATCATTGTTAGTGGTATTGTTTATATTTTAAAGATGTTGTTTTTCAATAACAAATGATAAGCTTATAAGAAGACATGTTTTTTCCTCTACAGAATTTTAGTTGTTTTGAGGAGATTAGATTTTTTACTGCGTTGGTTGCTAGCAATTATGGTTAAAATATTTATTCCGTTGGAAAACATAATTATTTGACATAATCTTAAGTATTGTAATTTATTTATTTTATTTTTTTTTAAAAAAAGCCAAAAAAATAAAAAAATAAAACTAAATTCAATACAAAACTAATTAACTTTCTAAGATTACTTTCTAAACCAACTCATCAGACTAATTTCTAAAAGGGTTTTAAATTTTGGTACTTATGAATATGATGAATGGGTTCTGGAAGTATCAACATATATTGCATTTCAAGTTTAATATTTTTGGTAATATTTTTAATAGCCTGCAAGATACAATAAAAAACAACCATACTACACACACACACACACAGCATACACACCACACATATAGTATATAATATTATATATATATATATATATAATATATTATATATGATATAATAATAGTATATATATATATATATATATATTATATATATATATATATATATATATATATAATATATGTATAATATATATATGAATATATATATATTATATATGATATATATAATATATATATATATATATAATATATATAATAATATATATATTATATGTATATCAAGAGTTTTAGTGACACACATTCAAATTTTTGTAATGTGCATTCGGTTGTGCTTATTATAATTTCGTCATTCTCATTAACACAAAAAGCGCCGCCCCTCAAAAGCTTTCTCTGATTACCTGCCACCTGCCGCAAGCCCTGCCGTCCGCTCCTATGGCTCCGGGGGGAGGCGCCGGAGCGGCAATGGCTCAGCACGGACTTGTTTCGCTAAACTGTGTTGTGCTCTATCTGATAAAAGTTTGTATTGGCAAATTAATAAATATTTGCGAATCTTGGGCTTTTGTAAAGGGTCCATTTTATTTATTATTTATATTATTAATGTTATTATTGTAATTATTGATCATTGATTTATTATTATCTATTAGTGATTATATTAATTATTATTTATTATTATTATTATTATTATTATGGTAATTATTATTTAATTATTATATTATTATTATTATTATTATTATATTAATTAATAAATAATATAAGTAATAATAATAATAATATAATAATATATAATGAATAATAATAATAATTAATAATAAGTAGATAATAATAATAGTAATAACTATTGAATAAATAGCTACTACATTCATGCACAGTTATAATTTTATTGATGAATAGCCTTGAGGTAAATTTACGATCAAGGGCTATCAAATCAATAATAATAAACTAAATTTTGTTGAAAGAATCTTCCTTAAAACTATTATTCTGATTAAAGTGGAAGAAAGAATTGTTTGGGTTGGCTAACATCCGATAACAGAATAAGAAGTCCGGATATCTGATTTCTACATCATTAAACTTATGTACTTCTAGTAAAGATAACCGTGATCGTCCGGTTGGTGCAAAATCTGCTATCGCATTTGAATCTCGGATTTGAGAATGGATTTGAGGATTCTATGATCCGAATAAAATCTGAATATTTAATATCTATTTTCGGATGATCTACGGATATCGATTAAAAATAAATAATCGTTTACTCCCTTGACTTAATAAAATATTTTCTTATATATATTATATATAATATATATATATATAATATATATATATTATATATATTAATATAGTATATATATATATTATATAATATATATATATATATATATATTAGTATATTATATTATATATAATATATAGTATTATATATATATATTATAGTATATATATATAGATATATATAGTATAGTATATATATATATATGATATATATATATAAGTATATGTATATATTTATATATTATATATAGTATAGTATATAGATATTATTATATATATATATATTATATATATATATATAATAATATATATATATAATATATATTATATATAGTATATTTTTGATTATTTTCTTTTATAAATATCATATAATTATATATTATAGTATAGTATATTATATTAATATATTATAATATATATATATATAATATATATATATATATTATATATATAATATATTATATATATAATATAATATTAAAAAAATAATATATAAAAAATAGTATTTTTTGGAATATGTATACAATGAACGGTTCAAAAGTCCTGGGAAACGAAGGAGTGGGGGGTTGCAAGAAAATGGGGAATGCCTGGTTGGCGACGGTAGGGAAGCGGAGGGTAGGGAATTAGGGAAAATTGGACGTTAACGAAAGAATACTTAATTAGATCAATTTCAGAAGACAAATAATTATCAGGAGGGGAAACAGAATCATTAAGAAGGCTTTAATTAATATATACCGTATATATAATATATATTATAATATATAGTATATATATTAATATATATATATATATATATATATATATATTATATATAATATATATATATATATATAGATATATAGATGATAATAATATATATATATCTATATTAATATATATATAATTATATATAATATTATATATATAGTATATATTATATATATATATATATATATTATATAATATATATATTATATAATATAGTAATAGTATTAGTGAATAATTGGTTTAGAGCGACAACTATCACAATCCATATCTCAAAAAACTACAATAGCTACAACAGGGAAAAGGAATACCTTGCTGGAATGCTGGTCCAATTTAGGGCGGGAAAATGTAAAAAAAAAAAAAAAAAAAACACTAAAGTAAAAAAAATATATCTCAAAACTACAATAGCAGCTACAGCGAAAAAGGAATACATTTTTGGAATCCTGGTTAAATTTTAGATAGGAAATAATGTAAAAATAATAAAAAAATAAAAATGTATTAGTGATAATAATATAGTAATATGATTTGACAGCCTGTTCTGGAGTCGCTGTGTTGTTCATCTTTTTAAATAAATAGACTTTCTATAATTTTTGCTTTTTTTTCTTTTTAGACTAAAGAATACCCCAAGGGTATAGACCGCCCGATGGCAGAGTCGGTTGTCTCTGCGGCCTTCTCGGAACTACGGGTTTAGGACTAATTCCCCCCCCTCCCCGGGGAGGGTCTCGGAACCCCCGCTCTTTGGTATTGGGTGTCGCGGGGTTTCTTCCGCCCCTCCCCCGGGGTATGGAAAACGTCCCCGCCCTGTGTGTTCCCCGTCGCTCAGCCCCCTACATTGCCTGTTGTTAATAGCCTTTCAAATAGATATATAGATATTATTATTATAAGCTTCCTTGCTGATAATCGCTTTAGGCCAAATATTGTTTTTTAGTTTATTATTTATTTTATTTTTTTTTTTTACATTTTTGTCCTACTAAAATTTTACAAGGATTCCAAAAATGTATTCCTTTTCGCTGTAGCTATTGTAGTTTTTGAGATATGTTTTTTTTTTTTTTTTTTTTTTTTTTTTTTTTTTTTTTTTAACATTTTTCCGCGCTATCAATTTTTCCAGATTCCATAAATGTATGTTCTTTGTCCTGTAACTTTGTAGTTTTGGGATATGAATGCGATTGATAGTTGTCCGCTCTATAACCAAATATTCAGCCAATATATATATTATACATATAATATATATGATAGTATATATATATATATATATATATATATAATAATATATTTATATATAGATATAATATATATATATATTATTATATTATATATAATATATATAATAATTATTATATATTATAGTAATATATATATACTAGATAATATATATATTATAATATATATATATATATATATATATATATATTGTATCATAGATATATAAAAAAAAAAATTTGTTTTATAATAAAAAAAAAAAATACTCATAATAATAATAATAATAATAATAATAATAATAATAATATATAATAATAATAATAATAATAATAATAATAATAATAATAATAATAATAATAATTATTTAATAATAAAATAAATAATAATAGATATAATTAATAACGAAAAAAATAAAAGAACTCTAAAATCAAAGAAAATATTAAATATTTATTCAATTGAACATAGTTCGTATTGGGTTATAATCGGAAACTCTCAGTCCTATTAATAAAATAAATTTAAGAGTTTAGCATTATACAAATAGTCTTGATCAACTAATTAAATATTAATATTTGATGATAAAAAGTATGAAAAATAGACAAGAATAAAAAATTGTGTGAATTGAATACAAGTTCAAACAAGCAGTGTTAACGTTTGTGTAATTATGTAAACGTAAGATATAAAACATAATAAATAAATAAAAAGACAAGACGTAAATAAAAAAAAAAAAAAAGAAAAAGAAAGGAAAAGAGAGAAGAAAGGAGTGCCAAAAAAAATGTCTTATAGATGTTAAGTGTACGTTTAAGTGTTTTTATATATAAAGATTCCAAAGTTTTAAAGTTCTTCCTGGTAGAAGTATTGTTGATAGAATGCAGAAGTTCCTGAAAGAGTATATGAGGTGATTAGTTAGATTAGAGCGATCTTTAATGTTTGGTGAGAGATGGTAAGATTAGTTCGAAAGGAAATACCCATGTGTTTGAAGGCTCGCATCTTCAGTTGTAGGCTAGTTTGAACTGCTGTTGGCTAGTTTGACCCACATAGTCGACGTTACGGTCTGCACATTTATATTTAAAAACGATGTGAGACCTCAAGCTCATTATAATGCTTTCTTTAATTAACTTTGAATAAAGCTACCAATTGAGTTGTTGATGAAAGGTATAAAAACAATTGCACTGTGGAAAGTTTTGGTTTAACATGTTTCTAATCCGTAAGTGAAGACCATTGAAAAGTGATCCAATGTAAGAAAGCCGAACATTAATAGGAAGTTTAGGGATATCATAAATATATTGGTTTTAGGGCGATAGATGTTATCGAGAAACGAAGAAGCTAGCTTATCAAAACGGTTATAGACGGAGAAAGGAATTAAAAGCAGAAAAGTTACAGAGAAAGGGGTTTCTTCAAGGAAACACTTCCATTCAGAATAAACCAGAAAGGCTTTTGTGTATGCGGAATCTGAGGCCTGCAATTTTATGATTAACGGAGATAGAACTAAAGAAATTAGTCCCAAGTA
>JABUQX010020845.1:17500-35939 GCA_015478945.1 Trachelipus rathkii
CTATTACCAACATGTAGCACTATTATTTTCGTCACATCGAGAGATTTTTTTTATAGCTTGAATATCACATTATAAAAAAAGACTAACGAAATTTAATATAATATACGCTAGCGAAAGTTAATAGTAAATAATAGTCGATATATTATATATATAATATAGATATATTAATATATATATAATAATATATTATTAAAATATAAAATATATTATATATATATATTACTAATATATTATATATATATATATATATTATATAATAATATATATAATATATATAATAGTATATATATTAATATATCATATATATTATATATATATATAATAATATATTAATATATATATATATATATATATCATATATATAATTAAATATTCAATTATTATAATTATATGAATATAATAATATATATATATATTTATAACGGTATTATTAATATATATTATATATAGATATATATGAATTATACAAGTACTCTACCCCTAATATACCACATAAACATAAGTAATATAGACAAAAAAATAAAAACTTAAAATCAATACAAATAGTAAAATATAAATATAATAAATTTTATTAATTAATTCGAGGATAAACTAATTTTTTTATTATAACAATCAACGATGAATATTATAATAAAAATATAATAATAACAATTTTGAATAATTAATTATTATTAAAATTATATTTATCTATTAAAAAATGTTTGGATAAGTAATATATCTAGTATATATGAAAATGATTAATTTTATTTTAGGAATGAGAGGACACAACCTGAACTTTAAAAGGAAGGTCTCTACGTAAGTAGCAGCTAGGCAGCAAAGAGAAGCGAGAAAAGCGCCCAGAGAGAACGAGTGCACAGCAGTGAAAACCTCGTGCATCGTTGGTCATCGTGTTAGCTATATAACTTCCAATAGTATAGAGCGCAATTAGACCAAAAGAACAGTTTTAAATTATGAATTTATATATCTTTCAATTTTTTTATATTTTTAGGTTATATTTATTTCTTATATTATATACGACAGTACATATTGAGATACAGTCATATTGCCTCGATGTCTTTTATAGACAAAGGGGCGCACCCCGACCGCACGCGCCCGAGCCCTCCCCCCCCCCCCCCTCCCGCCTCCCCCTTCGCGCGTGCTCTGCACAACTCGGTTTCTGCACTGACTAATATACTCTATAATAATAAAGTAAAAAATATATAATACAATTTATTATATTACCTACTAGTAGAACATAAGATGAAAAAAACATATGTTGGCAACCTTGCTCGTCGTATAGTGCAGAAAATGTAAAGGTTGATATATTGAAGAGCGAGTGATCATAGCTGCAGAACTCATAAGTATATATCATAGTAATATATATCTAATTATATTAATAATAATATATTTAAAAATATATAATAAAATTTTTATTTATTAAAGTTTCAGCGATGACACAAGCTTATGATTAAAATCAATTAAATGAGGTATATTTATTATTTCCTATGTAGACTGTATATAATATAAGTTTTTAGTTACATTGCATGGTGCTTTGGGAGGCGGCATATATATATATATATATTTATAATATATATATATCTTAATTGTAAACCTAAATTATCTCATATTAGCTATTATTATTCACATAATGACTTTAAGCTTTAAAATTTATTATTATTTAAGATAAAAAATAGAACCAACAATGAGATATATTATGAACACAATGAACGGACGTAGTACATAATGGAGAATATCTCCTTTGTATTCCAATAACATAGAAAAGAACCAGAATTGATGAATTTGGTAGATAAAGACCTAAAGTGTAGCTTTCAAATTTGGAGTGAGAATAGATCAAAGTTAAACGAACAGTCCACAAGGATATGCCCAATACAAGGTAATCTATTGTATAAATAATATAATAATAAAAAAGAAAAAAATAAATAATATAAAAATAATAAATATAAAATAATACACGTGAGGTTCACGAGGCTAGTCTATATACCTGTATGCTCGTAGCAGTATTTAAGAAGTTCATGACATAAATATTGCAATAAAAGGTTATGAGATTTAACACTATTATATGTTCTCACAAGAAGCATAAATATAAGAACATAACAAAAAATAAAAGAACATCAACAGAGATCACAAAACTGCTCGAACAAGGAAAGGTGACTACCTTCAATCTAGAAGCCTTTAATATTTTTTACATAAATTTTTTTTAATACAGTAGTATTATACTTTGATTAAT
This sequence comes from Trachelipus rathkii, assembly GCA_015478945.1. NCBI lineage: Eukaryota > Metazoa > Arthropoda > Malacostraca > Isopoda > Trachelipodidae > Trachelipus > Trachelipus rathkii. Next base: position 19,728 of record JABUQX010020845.1, read on the forward strand.
CTATACATGTATCTAATGTTCTTCTATTATATAAAAATTATAAATATATTGTTATGGTAACATTTATAATCAAATGGATACTTATAGTCCCAAGTGATCAATAAATCAATTACTAATACTTACTGAGTGAATATATATATATATATAAGATATAGTATATATATGTATTAATATATATTATAATAATAATATAGTATATATATATATATATATATTATAATAATAATATATAATATTATATATATATATATTAGATATTAATAATATATTATTAATACATAATATAGATATATATATATATATAATATAATAATATATATATATAATATAATATATAGTATATAATATTATATTACACCTTACCTTTATACTCACCCGACACTCACCATCCAGGAGAAAGGCACACCACGCCGGTACAGCACACCTTAGATACGCAAACTAGGTCATCAACCAGAGATCTATCCAGGATGTATGCTTACCAAGTTATTTTATGTTAAGAAATGTATTACTCCAGAAACTTGGTTACAGCTTTGATAAGTAATGCTGTGGGTAGTGTGTGATCAAAGGTGAATGTGTTGTAGTTTACTTTTTTAATTTAGGGATGATGAGGACCTGACATCTTAAGCTTGAGGCCAAAGATGACTGAGACTTATTATTGAATAGCTGAGATGATTGATTATGGTGCTATTTACTGAGTGGGTGGTTTAGTATAAAAGTGCTTATGGTGATTTGCGTCTTAAATGGTTATTTCACTGAGAGTAGATAGTACGTGGAATTTAAGTTTGGTGTAATGTTGTGTTTATAGTAGAGTGAGTGAGATAATATTTAGTTTAGTAATATATGAGCTGTGAGAAGGAGGATGTTTTGAGATGATCTGTGTGTATAGGTTAGAGAGAATGTATATTGAACATATGGTGTAGTGTTAGTGATGTATATGCTAGGAGACAAAGAATATGACGAGTATGGCCTATCCACCTGTAACACAAGGGTGTGTAATAAGCACTAAGAAATATTTTACATGTTTCAATTCATGTCGAGATTTGGTATATGTCGTATCTAGGATAATAAGGTGACAGATCCTTGTCAGATTATGATGCATAGTTTAAGAGTGTATAGTTTGGTTGATCTGTTCATATAAGTATGATTTTTTGAGCAGTGATAGTAGCGGGCTCATGATGGGATTTTAAATGAGATTTGTGATTAAAATTTTTATCTGGATAGTTAGCGATATCTTGTAATTTATATTAAATCATCTTCGCTGCAGAACCCATTTTCTGGATGAAGCCTCATTTATTAAAGTATAAAATTGAAAAAACTAAAACACTATACTAAAACCAACTATCGCAGATAATCACACGCAGTAGGCTATGTATGCATGAGCAGATCCGTACTCAGCTGAAAAATATATAGACGCTACGACTACCAAATAGCGCCTGAGTCAGCGACGAAGCGATGCATAGTGTAATTTGTAGTATATATATAATTTAATGAATAATATTAACTAAGACATTACCGTGCTCTATTGTATATAACACTTTATATAATTACAATACTTTATTTATTATATATCGAAAATTGATAGATAATATTCGTAAAAAATACCCTACATAATTAAATAAATACTAGATATAGCATTATACCAAACAACTATATCCGAATTCTAATATTTCCCTAAATTTCTTAAAGCTGCACTATTTAATGAATAAAGCACAAAGCATCAATATCAAGTGATAAAGATAATTGATATAATATATATATATTAATATTATATTATATATATATATATTAATAATATATTAATATATTATACCATATGATTTATTATATATATTATATATATATATTAATTCTATATATATAATATATATATATATATATATATAGGTAATATATATAATAATATATATATATATATAGTGATAAAATAGTATCGAAATGTAAAACAATTAATAAAATTTGCAATTAACTATAATCACTATATCAATAATATAAAGAAAAATTAAGAAGATTTATATTTATTATTAATACTAATATTATTGTGAAATTTCAAAAACTTGAATCTGTTCTAGCCTATATAATCAGTAACAGTTTGAATTATTGTTGACGAGAATCTATTTACAATTTCACATATATATAATATTTATATCTCTGTTAGTAAAATTATTTTATCATTTATTTATCACACTTAGATTATAATAAATAAATATATAGTATATGCTAAGAAACATAGGGTAGAATGCACATACTAACAAGTAGTCATGGCATGACACATGTACATGTGACAAGATTATATATGAGACTCGCTTGAGAAGCCGCTCGCACTACTACACATATTACGAACCTGCGAGCGCGAGCGGTGCCTATATGTATAACTAAACAGAATCACTAAGCTAGACTGTCCCACGCAGGTATGGTGCTTATAAAAAGAACAATGTGGGTGTTAATCTAGAAGTCTATTAAGTAACATAAATGGAGCAATTATAATAAATAAAAAACATTACTTGAGGGACTTATTGTGCTCCCTCCACCTCAAGCATCTAGTAGTGCATGATGTGACATATGTGTATCATTAACATTTGTCACATATATGTAATATTTTAAATCTCTATACCTTTCCCTCATTTTCATAATAATTATAATTACTTTTTTTACAATCCACTTTCTTTACCATATATAATTTCTAATCTTATATCCCTATTTTTGTTAGGGGAGGCTAGAGAGTAAAGAACGAAACCGATGAGACATACTCACTATTGAAAGTAAGATCTCTAGATGCACTCCACCTGCTGCACCGACTCTAAGAATCGAAATCCCAGTTTCGCTATATTTGGAATGGCACCACGACAATAGCGACCGGATTAAGAGAAAACTTTTCCCCTGATCACTAACTGCGATATCACATATAGATCAAAGTTATAAAAAATCCCAAACCTCATAGTCATCGGCCTTCTAGTCAAACAAACCTAACTAGCGTATGAACACCACGAGGAAGGGGGCAACCCTTTGTATAATATAATATCCATGGAAAACTACGCTGTCTCGGAGTTTCGATGATATATAAATCAGATTACCGAATCCATGATGTGCATAACGATATTAAGATCGATAATGATATATAATATATTTTATTATTATTTCATGAACTTGCACACTCGAGAATATTAATACCATAATTCGCCTCAAAACTTCTAACTTTGGAAGGCTACCTTCTGTGCTATCCCACCAGTAGATCATGTCACTCATGGTACGCTTGACTCAGATAGTCCCAGATGCTACAAACTTGTCGGAATACCCAGAAATAGTATGCCAATCCACAGTGACCGCCCAGTTATGTCTCATAAAGCTACTACTCAACTCAGATCTAATCCCACTTCTATCGGAATGCCAAGCGAAGTCACAAACACAACCCAAATTCGTCCAAGTCAATACTGTTATCTGAAGATATAATCTAGACCACTCATATTACCAAAAACCTTCTGAGCAAAAAACATCTACCTTATGGCAACAGACTTACTATAAATTATATCCTTTTGCTTCCCATTCCCTTAGGATTGGCTTACACACCTGGTCCCCGCATGTGAGATAACTTATATATTGGCAGTTACCATATAACCTACATATATAACCTATATAGACTTGCACCGAAACCTACTTAAATGTTAGAAGCCCAATTCCGGCTGATCTAATGACTGATACGATAATAGGGCTGCTCTATATACTTTTTCATCAAAGGATTACAGAGCTATTCCCCTCCCTCATATCACTTCAAATAAGCGGTCATCCAGATGTATGATACTGAGCCTTTTAATTCTTCAGCAAGTATCATTCAAAAGCAGCGGAAGCATACAGTCCGCATACGTATTTCGACAGTAATTGACGATTCTGAGGATAAACTTACCTTATGGTGATTACACAATAGATGGTGCAAAGCTAACTGGGGAGAAGAAAAAACTCTAACTAGGCAAATACAATAAGACTCACATCAACCTCAAACATGATTACTTATTAAAGCATTATGCTACAGATCTCGTGATAGATATAATCGCCATAAACACGTTAAACATACTTTTCGAAGTATTCATTTAACTGCAATTATTTCAACACTGGCTCTATATTTCTATTCATGTGGAAAAGTCGATGTCTACAATAAAGTTATTGCTCTATCTAGTTATTCTGTCACTATCCACAGTCTCACGTTATATCAATCTGATATATAACGATACATATCTCTGACTCGCTAAGACAAGTCCCATACATACACTAGGGCATAAATAACAAAAAAAAAAAATCTAGCATAGATTTAAGTATGTTTTCGCTAACCTAACATCAAAACTCTATTTATCAACTATGTACTGAGATGTCCATGTTCGAGAAAATAGGAGAACATCAAAACACTGCAATCCATCATGCATCTTGCTTACACGTGCATAGGTGGATTAAATCATTCCTTGTAAGTGTTTGTATTTACAACTTGCAGAAGTATCAAAACTGACACTGGACAAATGCTAAATACGGGCCTCATGGCCATAGACATAGATTTCGTACATAATCTTCCTTATATTCACTCACCTCTGCATCGCGTACTATGCTTAGGTTCTGTATAACAGATCTGGTCAATCGATTCCTTCCTATTTGAACTATAGCTTTTGTAATCCCTATTCCCAATCTGGGAAACATCCGAAGTTGGCGGACAACCAAAGTACCAATTTCTCTGACCTGTTTATAGTAGTCATATAGTAAATGAAGATAGAAAATGGTTCAGTGCAGCCTTCTCTCCTGTTCTGGAGAGTCGCCAGGATTTCTCAAACTTCCAGTTTGATGCTTGAGATGTTTGTTGATGACGAAAAAATCGTTCGACCAAGGATCTCTGCTAAAATCTAGACCATTGACATCAAGGACGCCTTCTCAACTGGTGGATAGTTCCTGTGTCTTTTCCAGATTTGAAAAAGCTTATGCGCAACGTGGAAAACGGGTTCTCCTTAAACTCCACTCGCGTTTCCGAGGACAGCTCCCTCTTTTCATTAAATGCCTTTTGTCAAATAGATCCATCCAGGTTCGGAGCTCTCCTGTTCTATTGCGTCACTTTAATCTGAATGAAGGCGTCCGCAGGCAGTGTTGTAATCATTGCAATTGCTTCGATTACAATGACATCGTCACTTCTATCCAGCGACGTCAATTTCTCTATGTTGATGATCTTGCGCTATATATTGCCGATTCCATTTCTAACACACAAAAACCTCAGCGGTACTTTTTAGGAAAAAGAATCGAAGAATCTAGCCACCTTCCTCCATAGATCGAACCTAACTCATATATGGTATTCGCCTATTACTTAGTATGCTTAACGTAGTAATATTTACTAAAACATCATTCAGTATAGTACCATCCTATACATTACGCATCGTACACTAAAACTCTATAGAATATACCTGACTTTATCATATGCGTGCATATGACCTATATTGCTTTTATATATATATATATCATCATAACGCCCTCTCACCACACACTCAAAATAATTATGAGTGTGGTATCGACAAGTAACATTTATTACTCTCCACAACCAGCCCTAATACCAACGAAGCTGACTATGGCTGTGTGCATCTGTTGGCCTCCCAACCATCCACATCTGTTAGATCCCATCCAAAACGCAGCTATCCGAACTCCTTGGAGCCTTCCGACGTCTCCCCGGGTGGAGCCTTAGTAAGTTTGAATATCCAATATGTGATGCCACTACTCACTCAGAAGGGAATGCTTCATGTGCACTTAGTACATCATTTGACTATTAATAGTAGATCCCCAATACAGTGCTACTAATACACCGAGATATCTGCGAGGATAATATCCTCAGATATGACCTTCATTATACTGTATATTATGCCAAGCAAGTATATAGCATATCTACACTTCACTACAATACATACCCTATTATGCAATAAGTATCATGCCGTATCGACTATATTATGAATGATAGGGTATACACCTGGCTATATATCACTAGCTCCAACCATTATCCCATCTAGGTCCTGACTCATCATTACTCTCCAAATCTAGCAACCGCTTCCTTGTTAAAAAGTACATCATTACCTATACTCATCTCAAGTTCACGGTGTATGACTTAGAAGACTCCCCAAAAGGGACATAGGTGGGTAGCGTCTGATCTAGTCTTACTTCACCAGATAGAGAGACCGAGAGCAAACAGCAATGTACGCGCATAGACCGGCTCCGTCCCCCAGAGCTTCAGAGAGGTTACTATAGAAGAGAGCCTCATGTATGACTCGATTTTATTCCTTGAAGCCAGCAGCACTCTTGATTGGTAAATTGATATGTCAAGCATTCGCTACAACGCCCTCCAGGCTCCTATAGCAGCCACCCAAGCATCTAAAAAGCACAAGTAGATAGTCAGAAGAGCGATGTACAACAATTCTGCGGCTGCTCCACTCGTAAAAGAAACCAATCATGACATGTTGAATGTCCCCTCATCAGTGCGCAACGTGCAACGAAAAATCGCTGACAGAGAAGCAAATGGCCGACCTTCTTTTTTTCGGAGTTTCGTAGAGAGGCCAAGCAACAGATGACAGCACCAGATGTTTGAGAACATTCACTATTTTATTGAATATAAAATATTCATTACTATATTCATGCATATTCAAATTACAACAGTAGCACTTAGTCATACTAATATAGAGTCAACAGAGATTGAGCTGGACGAGTTTAAAATCAGAATCATAGCACTCAAATATAGGAAAAACTAGAGAATGAGAGGCCGAACCTCATGTTATAATAATAGATTACGCGTGCCAGCGAATTCTAGAAGCGAGTATGCTCTACATGTCTCTTTTCTTCTTACAGATCGAACTGAACGCATGCCCACTTTTTAGATCAACGAGTGTGCTATATGAAGACTCTGTACTGTTGCCTAAACAAATAACTTAGCAGCATATATTCGTACTAGAACGCAATAAATCACTCAAACAAGCCTCTCATCATGACACGCGACCCATCCACTCGCCAATCATTCACTGAGTATTTGTCGTTTCGTATACATTCCTGTTCTAAGCTCTTACCCATATCCTGCGTGATTCGACACACACGGATTCAAATATTTCGCGCTATAGCTATCCATTATTTTGCCTAGCGAGGAATTCTTAACGATAAACATTCATATATGTATTATACATACATTTTATCAATCTTACTATATCTATTAAGAGCTCTATTTTCTCTTACTCATAGAACCATGAATATTCCATGCAATGTCAAGGGACACGACTTTACTAATTAGCTGAAGTAATCTAATAAGTAGTATCTATTAGAATGAAAGACATCTTTCATTTACTATTTACTTATTTGACTGATATGATTCATCGCCACTAAGACTTTCTATACATTAAAATAGCATAGAAGCCAGGACCATCCATGGAGTTAGATATTCAACCTAAGCGGTCCGCTCTCATGCTCAAGCTGCCGTGTGGATGCTGTCTATGCGATGAGACAAGTCATAAGTGCACTGACCATATGTAATTATATAATAACTATATATATATAATATATAGGATAGTAATATATATAGTATATGTATATATATATATATATATAGAATATATAAATAAATATATATTATATATATATATATATATAATATATACTATTCATGGCGCTTTTGGGGTATGGCAGACGCTACGCACGCCATATCTTAGCCTAGTGAAACGCTCATTCATATTTATAGCACCGCAAAGAGGAGCAGAAACATCTAAAAATATTAGAGAACGAGTACTCTTCACTAAATATCATAAGTACTATATATTTATATATAGTAAAGGAATACCTTCATGATATAAGTAATAAACATATCAAATATGCGTTATTTATTAGTGAGATAGACTATTCATGAGACAATAGTAGCAGATCGAATTAAATTCGAGCTAACATGTAAACTATTGTAGCTTATAATACATACTGCAGCTCACAATACGTACCAAACGCATTATACGCTCATATAAATGAATCATGCTTGTATATCGTATACAATCTCATCGAGAGAGCGCGATGGAAAAGGCCGCAGCGACGTAAAATGCAAATGGGAATCCTTTTTAAAAATTATAGTAGATCAGGCCTATACTCTTGAGTCTATAAAATATTCAAGATCGCTTCTAACTTCACGGACATGTAATTGCCTGAGACGAGTGTCAGTACACTAGTAGCATCATATAAAAAAAAACTTACACTTATCACTAAACATCTACAGTACATCTAAGATATGTGATCTTCATAGTAATATATATGATAAGTATCCAATCATATATAGATATATATATATAATATTAATATAAAGAAAAACTAGTTAAAGTTACCATATTAATAAAAATGAACCATGACATTAATATTATAATAAATAAAATACAAAATATATTTATTAACTTATGAATATAATAAAATGTCAGAAACTGTTTTCCGATCCGTAGTTGCTCGCCCTGAGATAGCATGCATGCAAATATGTAGAAGTGCGAATAATATAGATCACACAGCTAACAGGAAAATATAATGATGACATTTGAGTATCCTTTGTAGACTAAGCAATTTCAACGAGATTACACTAAAAAGAAATTAGTTCTATCAATAATGAGTATATTAACGATCTAAAGAATCTAGAGAATAATTTATCTAGAGTCAATCGTAACTAGTGAAGACTTGACCAAGTATCTAGTAATCCTGTGCATGTTACTGCAGATATCACACGAGAGCAAGAGTGCCATAACATTAGTTATGTTAATTTACGACCTTAGGTGAAGAAAAAGATTTATTGTTTTCTTTTAATCCTTTGGTTTCGAACGCCGTCGGAGTACAGAGGGGCGCGCCGTATCCCCCCTGTGCCGAAGAAACCCGACTACTACCATCGGATTCTTTTATCCCGGGGGATTATTCTTGTAATTAAAGAAAGAAAAAAAATAGCTCCCCCCCTCCCGCCACCCCAACTACACCATATATATGCGAAGTCAACCTTCCAGTCTCACAGACAACCGAGCATTACGCGATTCTCAGATAAACGGTAACATAAGGACTAAGTTCCACTTCTAACCCTATGTCCTAGTCAAGATCTATTTAGCAAAACGGTTATTACTCTCTTTTTTTTCTCTTTTCTTTTTGAATTTCATGGAATCAAAAGTAGATCTGCTAAATAAAAGAAAAATTATTATATCCAGTAGATTTAGCATTGGAGTAATTAGTCATAAAGCTAGAATAGTATCGCATTGTGGATGGCTGACAATAATGATACATAATATATACCACAATAACGAATATATACCGTAGAAAGCACGCGCACACACTTACTACTAGCTATAATATATATGAGTATAAATTAATTACATCAAAACAGTGAATTACTATTAACTACCACAATATTATTAATCACCTTGAGACACATAACACCTAGTAATATTAACTAATAGATGTATACCTATACATTATCCACTACTGATACTTTGACGCTATTCATCAATGATATATTATTAGGACCTAGCAGAAAAGCGCCACTGGATAAAGACGTATGTTAGTCTATAGTACTATCATATTGATCGTAGCACCTATCTATCTGTAGGGTATTATAACTTCTATTTATCGCAAAAACTTCACTAACTACTTATATATACTATAGGTATAGACTAATATTCAGCTTAATTACTAATATATAACTAATACATACTATAGTTATATATATTATATACATCACCAATACACTTAGACTAGCTCGCACCTGCTAGGCACCATCTACCTTAGCTAGAGAGGACACACTACACAGAGCCGTTCCCTCCACACTCGGCTTCCGGCCACCGAGGTCTGAATGCGACGAGTTCGTCAACATGTCAGACAATATCGAAGATAACACGCAACATTGGTACCGGATCGTCGAGCGGGCACTCCAGAAAGGAAGTGCTCTATTGGTCCTCGGGATCTACGACATCCTAGTCAAATGGGAATAAGTGTTCTACGTTTCCGGAACGAATATATTGCATAAGATTGGTGTGGCCTGACGGCCACGGCGGAGTTTAATTGTTTCATTCGACAGGATTCTTACTGTATGGAGCGACAGTTTTGGATGGGTTTAGATAATGTGCATCGCGCTATTTGGTAATCTACTGGTAGTAACTGTCCGGCTATCGATCGAAGAGCCAAAGACCTATGGGGGAGGGGGAAGAATGTGTTCTAAATAATAGTCCATCATAAATAGTGGCTGTGAGAGGGAGGCATTGGAACGTCGCCGGGAGGTCGCCGATAACTTTGCTGAGCATGATGGGAATGATGACTGTCTTGCTGAAAATGCTGACTCACACTACCATGTTCAAAATTGGGTAGGGCATTCGCTAACTGAATGTATGTCTCGCCACATGAAAGCCGAACTGGTTTTCCAGATGGTTGCTTCGAACACAGTAGACTATATCATAGGAGAAGACCGGATTGTAACTGCAATATATTTCACTCTATAGAAGGACACGTTCTGCCGAACCAGCAGGCGGGAGGACATAAGCATATATATTCTGTGATTGTTGTGATACTAACGGCAAGTGGGCATTTCTATAGCAACCAAAGTTTGTGTTGGAGAGAGTGCGGAGAGGCGTAGTTTAAATTCAAATCCGAGAGTTGAAGAGAATAATCATGTCATACGTAGGGGAGAAAAAGCATATGTGGTAAGGCGTCACAGCAAGTTCCGCTATATATTTATATGTGAGAGAGTTTGTTGTGTTACGAGAGCACAGAGAGTCGTTGTCGAGACTATAACTTTGCGGTGAGAAATGAGCTAGCCTGGGAGCAGTCAGCAGAGCAAGACAGTAGAGCCTACAACGGACAATGGCAATGCATCAGGAGCCTGTCAAGACAGTCACCATAATAATTGGATAAGTATCTGCGTGTCGAGACGTCTGTAATATAACCTCAACGTTGAGACCAATCGGGAAATGAAGACTGATTCCGTCCCGCGTAAGTGATTATGTATCTCCATGCTAGCCAAGGAGCATGTGGAACAGAGCTGACCGCTACTAAGATCAGAACTAATCGAAGCACAACCTTAGAGAGCATATGCGCGCTCCACGAATGCATCTGACCATCTTCCGAGAAATATCGCAGTCCTTATGACGACGGAGAGACGTTTAATATACGAGACTGATGACATTGCTATAGATAAGAAATATTGAAAGCCACTATATCTAAGTTCTAAGCGTACTCGAGAAGACACTTTGATATATCCAGGATATAATGTGCGAGACAGTGTCATTAAGCCTTTGTTGAACGATATCCGATGCTGCGAACTGTGATTTGCTTCTACGTGCTATTGTCGTATACTCATCAATTAGTGCTTTGTGAGGGAGTGAGTGCTGTTGTGTTGGTTAATGGTTATTCCGTCAGCTTAGATTCATTGGAATCTGGAGAGGTGATGATTGAGGGATATATATTAATTTATATAGTTAGCTATCTTACCTCAGTCATTTATTGCGTGATTGAGTCAGGAGAGAATAGTACGATTGGGACGATAGACAAACTGTGGGAACCCCTGCGTGGTCTTTGGTAGATCTCAAATTATGGACATCAGAATGCTTGTTCAGAAGGGGTATACTAATTCACACAAGTTCTTTTCATGCATCTCTTAGACAGATTCATGCATTGGATGTATCAAGATATGCTTATATCTCCCTATAGCAGTATTTTCACAGAGTAGGATATTAGAGATTGGTAATCTGGTCCTTTGCCTGGTAGATCTTTAAGGGGTTGATGGCAAGATAGCATGTATTTGAGGGTAAAAGAGCTGAATGGGCTTTATAGATTCTGATGATTATGATAGGAGTAGTTCTTTGGTTGCATGTTTTGGTTAATGTTCGCATATACAAAATAATTAAAGTGGAGATGTAATTTCACAAGTGATATAAATACGAAGTCGTTTGCTAGATACTTTCCTGCTTGATGTTATGTAGCAAAGGGAGGGAGTAGCGGACAAGTATGGGAGATCGTAGGATGAGGATTTAGCGTGGAGGCTGTTTAGTTTTTTATGATAACTGCCAGGTTCACTATCTATCAATGGCTGAATTTATGTTTGAGTAGTTTCTTGTAAATTTGATTCAAATTCTAGTTAGTTATAGATTAGTAGATATCTACGTTTAGTATTATTATGGAGTTTAGTACATTAATCCCGTCGAGGTTAGACGTCTTGAGTATCTGGAGGAGTATTCCTTGTTTAATAATTATACCTGATCGGGGAAAGTTTGAAAAACCGTACTAGGATATCACGTGACCTCCTAAGTAAGTCCGAGTGCTTGCGCCTGAGGTAATTAATTGTTATTAAATAAGTATGGAGGTGTGTATTATTTAAATGTAGTATAAGTTAATTTTTGATAGTAGGATATTATACATGGATCAATATGTTAGTAAATCGATATCCAGTAGCTATTTATGTATGTAACAATTTGGTCTTTTATTAGGGTTTAGTGGGAAATCAGATAAGATAATTGAAGTAGATATAGGAAGATACTATGTATAGGTCGTGTTATGTTACCAGTTAAATACAGTGATAGAGGAGGGAAACAAAATGTACGTCTGATTAGGTAGGGAGATATTGTGATATATAACTTGGATAGGAATCGGGAGTGTATTTTGCGTAAGAGAGTATCAGATCACAATACATATAAGGATATGTCCCGGGATCATATGGTAAGTCCCCAATACCAGCAGGTGGGGGGCATATAAGATTCGCCCCAAGAATGAATGGGTATGTACTATTGTAGATAGGAGAGGTTGGAGGTTTGGGGGCGTTGGGTGGCGGGTGGCGAATATAAAGGTATGAAGATGTCTTAGGTAGGTCTTCGATCAGGAATAATACAAGATTGAGGGATTTTATTAATCGCGCAGGATGTGTATATAGTTAGAGTTAGTATAGGAGGAGCGTTGGATTAGTGATAAAAGGAGTAGGTAGAGGTGGTAGAGTGATAATATAAAGGCCATCGGGATAAGCTTCATAGAAGTGGAAGGGGAGTTATGGAGGCGAGGGAGCATCCTGGATAAATAACATTGATGGTTATTTATCACAGGAAATGGTATAAGTCTATGGATTTGTTGTTAATGCATATAATATAACGTTGTAGTATGTATGTATGGATAGGTTTACGTCGGAAGGGGAGGTTTGTTGGGTGGCATCAGTCAAAGTAGCCTCATTATATGAATCAGGGGAGCAGTTTGTTCGAAGGAGCGGACTGTGTACCCATCCTAGATAATTAGATATATATAGATAATATATAAAATAATATAATATATTTGGGAATGTTTAGAGCGGACAACTATTCACGGATCAATATTCAAAAACTACAATAGTACCAGAAAAAGGAAATACAATTTTTGGAACCGGCAAAATGAGGCGAAAAAGTTAAAAAAAAAAAAAAAAAAAAAAAAAAAAAAAAAAAAAAATCATATCTCAAAAACTACAATAGCTACAGCGAAATGAAATACATTTTTTAGAGAATTATTGAAATCCTTAAAGAAGTCGAATTTATGCAAATGAACAATGCATAAATGAATGGATACAAAAAATATTGTTAACCTTATTTTTAGGAGCAGGCCATAATATATATATATATATAAAGGATACACGGCAATTAGGCTCGAGCCGAGTAAGGGAACACAGGGGGACTTTTCCATACCCAGAGGAGGGCGAAGAACCCCCCCACCCCCAAATACCCAAAGACGGGGGGTTCCGGAACCCCCCCGGAGGGGGGGGAAGTTAGCCTACCCCGTAATTCCCGGAGCGGGGAAGACCGACTCCTCCCACGGCGGTATACCTGGGATTCTTTAAGTTAAAAGAAAAGGCAAAATTAATAGAAAGTCTATTATTTTAACGAGAAACCAATAAAGGTCCTAAAAGCCTCTAATAATTACTATAATTATAACAAAATATTTTTAATTTTATTTTTTACATTTCTAATCTAATTAAACCATCATATATGCACAAAAACGGGAGTTCTCTATCGAGCGCTTTGTTATCTATTGGTAGTTCAGTAGAGATGCAGAATTTATTATGACTGGGTTCCTCGTTTCCCTTGACATCTTTCTCTACTCGTAGGATATATTCTTCCCTACACAGAAGTAAATACCAGACATGAAAAAGACAATTGAGATACCAGCACAGTCAGACAATAGAGGAACAAGTATTCCTGTATTACGTCTTTAGCGGTACAAACATTACCTGTGGTAGCCCCCCAAGTCCGGTTCTCTGATTGGATCAGCAATCGCCTCCGAGCATTGATGGGATATGTTGAATCTGCGCATGTACCTAACCCACCGAGGCTAGATAAATTCTCTAGATCCTAATCCCCGAGATGTGTACCGACGGATTGCACCTGACTTAAATAGGGTACCACATCTACACTTACCTCAATATAAATTATAATAAAAATATATATATAATATATAAATATATAATATAATATAATATAATAATATAATATATATATATAATATAATAATATATAGAATATATATATAAATATATATATAATAAATAATATATAGATAATATATATATATATAATATTAATATAAATATATTAAATATTATTAAATAATTATAAATAATATAAATAATTACTAATATATAATAGTAGATATAATATAATTAATAATATATATTATTATATACTTTTTTTTAGAAGAGTGAATATATATAATATAATCTATATAAATATATATAATATATACTATGATCCTAGTTATTAAAACTTCTCACGATTCTGTAAGATTAGTAGATTACAGCTCCCACTCGCGATAATATATTCAAAATTATTCGCGTCAATATTCCCTAAAATCAGGCTTTCATGCTACACCTTCACAAAGTCTCAGATGCTGCTTTGTGTCGGAAGTAGCCTGGTAGCCACGTGTAAGACTCATTTTCAATATGAGTCCTATGTTCATTTTACTCGCTACATATTAAATGGATTCTCTCTTTACTTAATTTCTTAAGCATTAGGGGGGTTACTTAAGAAATAATTTAATCGTAGATTCACCTAGTCTTGGTTTGTCATCATTTTTTATTTTTTTGTGTTGGGTTGCAACTTGTTTGTGAAATGCAGTATTTGTCAGGGCTGAGTTCTATAATACCACACCGTAGCTACACTCTTAACTCTGGATCCGGGAAATACCCTCCCCTAATCTCAACACCTAACTTTTACTTTGCTGCAAGACCCAGAACACACCTAAGAAGTCATCCTCTAACTCACATTTTAACAACACTCCCAATACAGAAATTTCAAATTCTCTAGCACAGGAATGAAGATTGATGTAACCAAAACTTGTAACACGTCTCCAAACAGAATTCTCACTATCTTCGACTGTTCATGCTTAAAATCTTTTTTGTTTTCAACAACAAATAATCTTGTCATCTACTCTACGCCCATCCTAACGATAAAGATTTTCACTCCTTTTGATGTACTACACCTAACGGAACGTTATTATCTCATGCAATACTGAGGTCCCGTTACGGATTCAAAGTACACAACAGTGAATGGTGGTCACTCTATTACCAAACAGATAAGGAGCTAATCATCAGCCTCCACACGCGCACTATTAAGGACCCACACCCATTCGAGATCGTCAGCAATACTAACCACTTGACCAGGTTCCACACCACCAGTCTCCTCTAATACAATACCATCTTCACTCCTATCTGCAGCCTGAACACAACTAAATATCTAACTCAATGCCCACATACTCTCTCTAACACCCATCCGCCTAAACGATATTCCTTGGCACATGATCTGCGAGCGCATGGGCGAATCCCCTGATATTACAGCATCCGCATCTACCGCACTATAGCGAAGAGATACTTTTAACTTCCGGATACAGCGATATCGCATCTACCAGAATAAGTAGCTGAATCGTAATATGGGATAAAACAAAAAAGGGGCCAGACAACAAAGAAGGGGGCCAGAATTCCTCTCCATACGACCAATCCCTCTCTCTCTCTCAAACCCACTGATCGATCGTGCTTGTTTCGATCTATTGTCATCAGGCTAGAGAAAGCTGCGTATACGGAGTGCAAAAAAATTACATCGGTCCAACATCATTAACTAAGATAATCTATCAATATAACAACACCTATTCAACGACAGCAAAAGGCGGGATTTCATAAACGAAAGCGCGCTACCTCTCAGTGCTCCTGACTGGACAAACTATCTGGCT